>JAPYZI010001671.1:0-29946 GCA_030523105.1 Ophioninae sp. A BG-2022a
AAAAAATTTTTTTTTCGTTTTTTAAGCCTTTAAAGCGTATATTCGATCGGAAATTTTCCGCTGATTACGAATATGCCCGAGTTTTTGCCGAAAGTGCAATATTAGACCGGGAAAATGCAAAAATGATTCCTAGAATACTGTTTTGTCACGTTTCCCTAGAAATGGATAGTTCCCCTTTAAATACGTGGCTCAAAAAATGAATAATAATTCAGAGATCGATCGGGGAAGCGATGTTTGTATCAATCGAGTGAAAATGTCCGGCGCAACTCCGGTTCGACGGATGAAGCCGCGGCGGTGGGACAGCCCGCGGAACGCGAGAGCGGACGGTAATTTCGGATCGGCGATCCTCGGTGCGTTTCGAGGGAACGACCGGGTCGGAAAACGCGAAAGAGGGAAGAGGGAACGCGAAGAGGCCTCGCGCTCGGCGAAGCGAGGCGGGACAGTTCGAGGACGGAGGGAGGAACCGTGCCCCGGCCGCGGTGTCGAACGGTCCGAAGGTTCGGCGAGTCGGACGCCCCCCTTTCGCCGCGAAACCTCAGCGGGCTCGATCGGACAATGACGCGCGAAAGGCCACCGATGGCGCGAGGTGGGACCTTCTTCTTCTGTTTTTTTTTTTTCCATTTCTTACACGGTTCGATTTTATACGAGCGAACGTTAATATCAACGAACCGGAAATAAAAACACGGCTCGTCACCAACGGTCGATATTTAAAAAAAAAGTAGAAACGGAAAGAAGGGAGCGGGAGGGAGAGAGCGCGGAACGGACGGGGACGATCCATCGGTCCGAATAATCGGTGGGAACGGGTACTCGCTCCAGCGGCGCTCGGCGGTGGACGAATACACGCGGGACGGGTGCGCGTGCTCGCACAAGCGGTCGCAACGAAGAGCTCGTTGGCGAGCGCTCCCCGGATTTCCCACGGACTCCGCAACGGCGGACGTTCGCGTACCGTACGCGCGTACGGTGAATATCCAACGAGAGGAACCGTTCCCTACCGATACGGCCCGCGGATCGCGCGCCGTCCGGCGACGCGCGCGTTTCGCGTTGAAACATTTGAGCGCGAGTGCCGCGACGGTTGTCGGGGCGAGGATCGATGCATCGTTGATCGAGAGACAACGCGGCCGGAAACGGGCTCTCCGCAGCGACGCGATCGCGGCCGGTCCGACTCCCCCCCGCCGGCCGATCGAGGTCGACCGTTTCTTTTTCGTCCAGCCTCCGTCGATCCTGGTATCGGGGCGCTTCGGAATAATTCGAGAGAAGAACGAGACGAGCTCGAATCGTTCGGCAGAGGCGTCGCGATTATTCTCCAAGAGCGGAGGGGGCGTAATCTTCGGGCAATTTTATTTTCACGAGCGAGAACCGGAGGGAGAGGACGCGACGTCCGACGGTAGGGGAAAAAAGCGGAAAACAAGCTCGAATTCCACAAGAATACAAGAATGTTGAGAATTTTAATTACAGTTCTAATTGACGATATCGATCTTTGCGGATGAACGGGAAGGAGAGAAATGAAAAAGGGCGAGCGGGGGAGGAGGAGGACGAGGGAACGCGAGTCTCGTAGAAATCGCTGGAACGATATAAAAGCGTTCGGTTTAATTAAATTCGCGTTTGACGCTGGCTATACTTTGACAAAGATATTCGTAGTTTTGCTCGATAAGGGGGTTTCGTTTCGTACGTTTCGGTTCGCCGGGGCGGGGGCTCGAGGAGGATGAAAAATAAGAGGAGAGCCTTTCGTCGAATTTGCGTCGCGTCCGTCATCCGGCTCCCGTCGCGATCGAGGGCGCGCGGGGAAAACGCGTATCGGGCGCGTGGCCTCGCGCGAACCGTCTCCTTCTCTCGGCAGCACCGTCGCGCGCCACCGAGCCGAGTATCGTCCGGATCCGTAGCTCCGCGCGCAGCCTTCGCGGAAATTCGCGGTCGAGGCTCTCCCGGTCGCCAGCCCGGATACCATCTTCCAATTTCATTATCGTACCGCGACCGCTCGCTCGGACCCAAATTATTATCATTGTTCCTTAATGGTTCGAACGATCGCGCGACGCGTCGGAAGTGACTCGGTCGTTCTTGCGGTCCCTGACGGAATTTCGGACACGATTGGGCAAACTCGATCGATCGCGCGCGGTCCCGGATAATCGGGTCGTCCCTTCGGTTAATTCTCCCGTCTCGTTCCGTTTCGGCGGCTGTCGGAAACACCGGGCGTCGGAGTTACTCGGCTCGAAAAAAGTAATCCACCCGATGGCGTTTTTTGACGAGCGGAAGCCTCTCGAGGCTGAACAACGGTGGCCCGTTTTTGGCTGGAATCGAACGGCCGAGAGCGCGTCCCTCTCGAGTCGGATCAAGAGCGCCGGGAAGCGAGAAACCGAGAGCGCACCGCGAAAGATAAATCTCCGAAACGTTGCTCGCACCGAGCGGGTGGCCGAGAAAAACGAGTTTCGTCGTAACTCGAGCGAGGGCGGAACGTGAAAAGTAAACGCCGAGGAATTAGTATTCCGGTCGAAGCGGTAAGAGCGTTTCTCGCGCTTCGGCAGTGCCGGATGGGGAGAGCGAGCCGGAGTGAAACGGCGAGGCGGCGAAACGTCGGGGCGTACGAGTCGCGCGAGGCACTTTGGGATTCGGCTCGCCGTTTTCGCTCCGGATTCGTAAAACTATCGCGAGCCCGGGGTTGCCCCGTGCGAAATTAAGAACCGATAAATTCGCCGGCGCGAGAGAGAATCGGTATTCGACGGACGGAGGGCCGTCGGCCCACCGGAGGACGTCGAAGGCTCGGCGGGCGGCGATCGTCGATCGATCGAGCGCGAACGAATCGTCCGTCGCGACGATCGCTCCTATACAAATCCCGCCGATATCGCTCAAAGTCCGTAGGAGAGGACTCTGGAGAACGGGAGTCGGCCCGCCGCGCCGGTACTCGAGGATGCACCCCACAGGCGAGACGACACGGTCGAGACGCGAGGACCGCCGGACAGCGAGGCTCGACGCGGCGTACCGGGAGCGCAGCGTCCGTGGTCCTTCGGGGCCGACTCGAAACGAGCGCGAAAAGTTTCTCGCTTTTGCAACTGTTTCCTTACCCGGCACCGACCCCGATCGTCCAGGATTACGGTTATGGAAAACTCGAGCGTTAATTCGTTCGAGGAAGATACGAGGTGGAACTCCATTCGAGACGTCTTTCCAACTCCGTCGGAGTTTCGTGAGTTTTCCACGGCGACGCTACCGGAGAACTTCGGAATCATTTTTTCGCTCGAAGACACGAACCCGGACGAATCGCCAAAATTTTGTCGCGCCAACGTTCCAAAAGCGAAGATCCGTTGTACCGCGAGGAAAGAGTCGACGGCGAGAGAGAGCGAATCGGTGTCGCGTTCGAAGGAGCGGTCGAGCGTCCGTTCGAACGCTGAGGGAATCGGGGCTGAATATTCGGGAGATTGATCGTCGAGGAGACCGGCGCTCAACGACCGAAGCAATTTTACGGGCGACGCGAGGGAACGGGACAAAGGAGCGGTCGGGAGCGGCGGGAGAGAGAAGAGACGTCGGTGCATCGCGGAGACGGCGGGAGATTGTTCCGCGGTGCGTGGGTAAATTAGTTCCGGAAACTATTTCGAAGCCGCATTAACGTCCGGCGGATTATCCAGCCGCGGTTCCACGAGTCTCGGGAAGCCGATGCCCCTCCGTCCTTCCGGCCGGCCTCTCGACCCTTTCGCGTCGCGTCGATGCCGCTGCGCCGTCGCCCACCGGCGCTTCCGATCCGCGTCCTTCCCGCGTCGTTCCTCCGCCTCTCTTCGACCCTCTTCCCGCCGAGCCTCCTTTTCCGTCCTTTCGTCCTCGCGCGACGTCCTCCGCTTTCCATCTTTTTTCGTTCGTAGCGGCGCGAGTCGGTAATCGGCGCGCCGCACGGACGCACGATTCGCGGTGGTATCGGCGCGGAGCGCCGTCGAATCGAGGTCGCCGCGCATCGTCCGATCGCGGCCGAGCCCTTCGAAGGGCTTCGAGGCCTCGCGTCCGTCCGCGCGCTCGTTCTCACCTCTGGCTTTTCGTCGCACCGGCCGCGCCCGGCGTTCCCTCTTTTCCACCGAATATCGTGTACCTTTTTATCCGAAGGATTGATTTTTTTTTCAAAAATATCAACGATCGTCGTCGATCGTTGCCGTCACCGTTTCATCGTTACTTCAAACGTATCCGCTGGCGGCTGAAACGTTCGTTCCGCTCTCCGTTGCAGGTGTAGAGTGAAATTTGCGACCGGGCGACTCCGCGACACGGAGTTAAGAACGAGGTGAATGAGAGGAGGACATGAACCACTCGCGAGGTAAGGATCATCGTCGTTGCCACCCTAGTATTAATCTTGTCTTTCGAAGATCGTTATCGCTGGTGCGAAACAACGCGCGAGTAGCGTCGGTCGTATCGCGCGTGTGCGAAACGACGCAACGAACGCCGGTGAAAAATAAATGGAAAATAAACGAGTCCGTGGAAGAGAGCGGACGGTGGTAGGAGGGTGCGAACGCGCTCGGCCAGCTACGGTGGAATTTTAGTCGATTCTCGCGGAAGTACGGGCCCGTTTTGAGGCGGACGGGTCGGAAGGAGCGCGCGCGTCGAGACTCGCGCGGTCTTCGAGGGAGGACCGGGCGGGGAGCACCGTGATCGCCCGTCGAACGCGACGAGCCTCGTCGGAGCTCCCGTATTCTCCGGCTCCTCTCTCGCGTCCCTGTCCCCTCGTCCGTCGGCGCACCTACGTACGTACGAGCCTCGTTCCAAATCCGCAACGCCGCGCTCGCGCGACTACCGAAACAGTTTCCAAATTCACTGAACTAATCAAATACCGCTAAAACCGCTAAACAAGTTACGTCGGCGATCTACGTGGCCCGAATGGCAATAGTCCGGTGGTGCGCGGGTGTCTCTTCCCTTCCATCTCCGTCCCGCTTCGACTCTTTCCGGGCTCTAGCCTCCGCTCGTCCTCCCTTTTCCTCCCTTCGCGAAGCCTCCGCTCGCGTACACCCGCTTTCCCCGTTCTCGCTCTTCCTCTCCGTCCCTCTTGAACAAACTATACCGCGACGACGTCCCACCGTTCCCGGTTTCCTCCTTACTTTTCCGCGTCCTCTTCCGGATAACGCGAAAACGCTCCTTCCCGTGCGGAAGCTCGCGTTTCTCTTCGCGAAAATCTCACGCGAGACGCTGAAACGCGAGCGGGTGATTCTTCGAGAAGGTCGCGACGCGTCGGCTCGGCGGCCTCGAGAATCGCGAGGATCCGGAAGAGCCCTCTCCAGCCGCGCCGAATCCGGCGCCGTCTCGCGACGGGCGAGGACCGAGGACCGAGGGAAACGAGACGAGAGGGCCGCCGGGGCGTTGATGCGCTTTCGGATTAATTCGAGTCATTCGCGAGTGTCGTTTCGCGGGAATTATAGACACGCGTATACGCGTACAGAGCGACGAAGGGCCGAGCGCGGGAGGGCCCTCGCTCGTTGCGTCGTTATTGAGCGATCTCGACCCTCGGTGCTTCTCTTTTAAACTGCTTTTTCTCGCCGCGTCGTGGAAAAAGAACGATCCCCGCGTTTTTTCTGCGCGATGTATCGCGACGGGTGATTCTCGAAGGGGGAAAGGCCAAAAGTGGCGAATCGTTGAGGCGTCGGGATCGTTCTCACGCGTCGGGTGCGCTCCCTCGAAAGAGAAACAAGTACGAGTCGATGCTTCACGAGCCGAAAAAATAAAAAGAAAAAGAAAAATCGAGCGCACGCCCGAGAGGAAATTTTGTCCCGGTCGCTTTTCCCCACCGAGAACGCAGGGGCGAATCGTGTTACGAGACGCGAGGAAAAAAGAGAAAAAAAAAAAAAAAAGAAAACATAATTTCGCGTTTCTCGTCGAGGCGGGCGAGGGCGTCGAGAGATTAATAGAATTATCGGAGATATTTGACGCGGCTCGAAAAACTGGCAACAAAATTTTCCATTGCGCCGTTGGTTCGTTCCCGAGAGGGTCGACGACGAGCGGCTCGAACACGGATAACATTCGCCTCTCTTCCTCCCCCCTCTCGAGCTCTCGCGAATGGACGAGGGCTCAAAGAGAGAATCGAGAAATAAGGGAAATTCCGTTTTTTTAAATTCGGTCGTCTCGTATTCGCGGGAGACGAGAGGGAGGGTGCACGGAGAAGGCGCGTCGAGGACGAAACAGCAGCGAGGGTAATGAATTTAGCATTAAAAAAAGGAAAGAGGGGTGTACGAAAAAAAGAAGAAAAAGGATCAGCGAGGAAAAAGCGGGGTGCGGAGTCACGAATGGTCCCTTCCGTTCCTCCTCGGCCCGTCCGAACTTTGAACGCACGGCCGACCGAGCGAGAGCGCGTTCACGCCGGGACCTTTTTCAACGTCCCGCCGCCCTCCCGCAACCTCCCGGATCCGAGCCGGCCTCGTTCTCCTAACCGAATTATCTTTGGTTCTCCCGATGAGTCAAAGGGGTGAATTTTTTCGATTTTACTTTTCGTTCTCTTCGACCGGTCGGGAGAAATCCCGCTTTTCTCGTAACCTCCGCGATAATTATCCGGGCCTTCCGTACGGGAAACTCGATCGAACGAACGCGGAAAGTCAAAGCAGCCCCGGGCTCGAATTGTTCCGTTCTTTTTTTATTTTCCCGTTTATTTTTTTTTTTTTTTTGGTCCTTCTCGAGTAGCAAACGCCACCGCGGCTAATTGCAGGAGAGAGCGTTCCTTCGCGTTCCCGCGGTCCCTCTTATTCCCCGATGTTCGAGGCTGGCTTTTCGAGCGATCCGTCGAGCCGATAAATTTTCGAGCTCTCTCGCGCCGCGTTTCCCTCAGCACCTGGTAAAGGAAACGTCGCACCGGGACTCGGAGAATTATCGGGGGATGGACAAAATTATCAACGAGTACAGCGGGACGAAAGCGGATCGACGATTCCGGGGGCTCGATTCCGTTATTCCGGAAATTCGATTTTTGAGGATTGAAACGCGCGGGGCGAAGAAAAAGATGCCGAAAACCGGAGATTCCTGGCAAATCCGGTAGTAGTGATTCGGCGATAAGGGGCAAGGGAAGAAACGTCGGGAGGGGCGATATATATTGTAAATACCTCGTAATCCAGCGACCCGGGGCGCCACTCCCCGCTTCATTACCGTCGTCGGTGCCATTGTTCCACCGGTATAATTGAATTCCCAAGACGGTTGGAGCTCCGTTCTCCCTCCCTCCCTCCGCCGAGCCGCGCACTCTTGGTCCGGCGAACCCGGATGTCTCCTCTAAAATACTCCGGTTCGGTGTTCCGTTGTACTCCCGTCCCGGCTCTCGCTCCCTCGCCTCCTCGCGGCGAACACGGACTCGCGGAAACCTCGCGGCTCCGAGAGGGGTCGAGGAGCTCCCGGATTCGTCTCGTTAACGGGTGAAGAACGACGATATCAAGACCCGTCAGGGACAACGCGACAGAGCCGAGCCACGGGGATCAAACGTCGAGACGTCTTCTCGGGCCCGTCGACGATTCGAGCCAGCCGTACCGGAAACCTCGGAATTCGCGTTCGCGTCTTTGTTCGTCGCCGTAACCGGCTATCGCCGAGAGAACCGGAGGACCGAACTCACCGCGACGATTCGCGCTTTCCGGCTAAACGGAAACGAACTCTCCGTCGCGTCCCATTACCGGAGTCTTTGAAAATCCAGCCGGAAATATCGCGCGTACCGTGAGCGGCGCTCCAACGAGGATCCCTCCCGCGTTTCCGAAGTACGACGAACCAATGTTTGAAATCTAAGCAACTTCCCGGATTCGATCGCTCGCCTCCGACACCAGGATCGTTAAAGTTGCAACGGACGGGGCGCGGAGCGTCGCTGGTCGGCGCTCCCTCTCGCCGTTAGCCCCGGCGAACGCTTCCCGTTCGGTCTCGGAGCGTCGACGGTCGCGGACCGTCCCCGAGCCTGATCGCCCCGTCGCCGAGTCGTCGATCGGTGATCGGTATCGATCGAGTCGGACGGCACAAAGCTTTCAGGAGCGAGCACCCGTTCGATCGGCAAAGCTCGAAAACGCCGGAGGACCAACGGGATCGTTGGGAGAACGAACCTACGGTTTATCGCAGGCTCGAGCGGAAACCGGGAAAGGAAACCGGCTCGGGGCGATCGTCGGATCGACCGCGTCGCGTCCGGAACACCGTCGGTTGTAAATTCGTTTCGCGGGTAGCGAAGCGACCCACCCGAGACGACGCTCGGTGGTTGCTCGAGTTCCACGCGAGCGCGAGGGAGAACGAGCGGGAGAGAGGGACGCGGGGAGACGCGGCAGCGGGTAGCGTCGTTAAGATAGCCGACGTTTCAGGTTCGCCCGTAGCGCTCTTAATGAAATTTAAACGGTCGAGACACGAGCGCGAAGAACGGCGAGAGGAGAGCCGCCGCGCCTCGGCTCGGATGTTGCACCGGGTTACGCGAGGTTGCCCTTATCGAGCGCGCGTCGCGCGACCCTCGCCTCCCCCCTCCTGGCGCGTTCTCTCTCCGTTTTTCGCCCCAAGAACGGGTGACCGATCCGACCTCTTTACCCGCTCCTGGCTCTCGCCTTCGTCCAACGAAAACGTCGGGGACTCGTCAGCGACGGTCGGCCGGCCGACGCGGAACCAGCGGTCGATGCTCGGACGCTCGACGACTCGACGAACGGTGGTTCGTTTCGATACGACCGGGGAGCGAAAGTTCGAGGAGCCCCGCGAAAATCCCTTGAAAATTGGAAGGGAGGTTTTCCGAGGTGAGCTACGGACTCGCGAGGAGCGTCGCGGGACTCGCTCGGCGCTCCGTCGAGCGTTACCCACCCCTCGAATCGTTTTTATCTTCCGTCCGTCCTCCCGCCGCGGTCTTCCGGTCTCCCTTGAGAAAGATCCCGTCGAGGGTCGAGCGAACCGGCGGACGCAACGGAGGTGAGAAACGTCACGGACCGACGCCCTTCTCGCTTAACCCCGCGACCCTCGCTGCCTCGCGTAGGCGTCGCGCGCCGCCACCGGGACCCGACCCGTTCTCTCGTTGGGCCCTCGGCGAGTCGAGGCTCTCGGAGATCGGCGCGTTCTCGCCCTCTCGCCTCCAAAATTCTGTCGGACGCGAACGCGCGTCTTCGCGATTTTTAATCGAGGTTACCGCGTTACGAACCCGTCGTTATCGTCCCTCGTTTCGACCAAACTTTTATAAATGATCGGTCGTTTTAAAAATACAATAGAATCGACGACAAACGCGAGAAGACGATCCATAAAAAAAGGCGGATAAAATTTCATCGCGGCTGGTGTAAAAGCGAAATCGAGCGCTACCGAAGTCGGCGAATCGCTCCGCAAATAAAAATCCTTCGATAGGATTAGCGCGAGCGACGAACGCTCGTTCGAGCGCGTCGAAGCTCGCGCTGTCGAGTCGCCCGGTATCAATGAACGAGCGTGAACAATGACACGTATGATTTTGAAAGCGAATCAATTCGCGTTACTCGGTTGAAGTTGAACACGATTGGTAAAGAGCGATCGCGTCGCGGGGTAGTTTTTGCCCCGACGACTCAGCGTCGATAAATTATGTATTAGTTTCCATTGTTAACGCTCGTGCGTAATACGGGCTGTCCGGTTAACCCGTTCCCCGCTGCACGCTTAATTGATTCGCGCCTGCGAGAGCAATCTATTATCGTCACCGGGGTGCTTATTGTAAATTGCGACGAATGCGAAACGCGTCTCGTTGCGCTTGCTCGTTGGTACGGCCGCGCGGGCCGGGGGACCCGTACGCCGCGACGCGGCCGGGGCTGAAGCGTCCGGTACGGCCGGAGGGCCGCCGGGGGATCGACCGAGGCCGCTGCGAGAGGGGACGGACTCCTCGTTTTAAAACGTAGCGCGGCCGCGAAACAGCCAGGCCAGGGAGGAAGCCGGAGACGAAAAATAATAGAGAGAGAGAGAGAGAGAGGGACGCGATCGGAGTATCGAGGAGGCTGGAACGGTCTTAATGGGAATCGGCGTCGGTCGAAACGAAGGAAAGCTGCGGCTCGGTGACCGATCTTTCGACGCGATGAAAAATATGCAACTTCGCTCAGTCCCCGTCGTTCGTGCGCTCTCGCGCTTCGATGTAAAAAAAAGCAACGAATAAAAACGCGAAGAAGGAAGCGGAGGTCCTTTACTCGGAGGATAACGCGTCGGGACGCTGCCACTGAGCGCTCTTTGTCGCAAGAATCATTCGTTGCGCCTTTAAAAATGGTAATATCGCGATCCCACGCGAGAAGCGGAGAAAAAAGAGGAGACGAGGACGAGACGCGTCTTTGAGAGCGAAGCGAGCAACGATTTATCAGCGGAGGGTACAGCTACGCCGTTCCGCGTAGCGACGAGGCGAGTCTTTTCGGGCTCTATCCCGTCGCTACATCCGTCGCGTCCTCTTCGTCCCTCCGGACCGCGTCCCTGCGCAGAACCGAACAATCGCTGCGAAATTCCTCTCGGTTGCTTCTTACTCCGAGAAATTCATTAATCAAATTGACCCGGCATTTGTATTATTCCTTGTATCCTTTTCCCGTTTATATTTAAATTTATTAATCGTCCGGAATATCGATCGATCGACTAATTTTATCGTTTCGATGAATTTTAACAAACTTCTTCATTCGAGAATCAATCGAACGAGTACTTTTTCCTCAATCGTTCGATCGATCGACGAATCGTTCAATCCGTTCGGTAACTCGACAACGACGATAAAATATTCCAGAGGTATTTGGATTTCTCGTAATCCGACCGACACGTTTGAGGAGTCCGGAGGGGGAAAGAGAGAGAGAGAGAGAGAGAGAGAGCGAGCGAGCGGAAGGAGGCGGACGGAAAGAGACACGGCCCGTGATTAATGGTTCCGTTTCGTCACGACCGCCCAGGGAAAATTTGCGGAACGTCACGAGCGCTGGACGGCGAGTAAAAGATAACGACCGGCCTGCGCGAAGAACTCTCGCCCGTACTAATCGGACGTCTCATTTTAGTTCGAAGAATAGTTTAATCGCGATGGAAGGTGCCGAAGCGACGGTTGATCCGCACTCAACTCCAAAACGGAAATGGATCTGGCAATGGAAGGTCGCCGGATGGGATTATTCATCAATTCCCGCGTGTCGTATTCGCCGATGAATCATTCTCTCGCGAAAACGCGCTCGTGTATCCGAGGATCGGTCGTGGCCCGTTCCGAGTCCAGGACCACCTCGCGCTCCCACTTTTGTTAATGGTTTATCCTTCTCGGAACGATTCGATGTTCGAAAAGCAGCGGTAAAAAAAAACCTGAGGAAACTGATATACGACTTTGCGTCCCGCTGAGTGATTTTTTTTCTGCCTTTTTGCGGCCCGGAAACATCGCGGGTCGGTCGAGCGGAGATGGAACGCCTCTCCTGGAATCTGTTTCATTGTCAATTTTAATTGATTTTTTTTCGACGATCCCGCGGATCGAAAGGCGAATCGACGACTGAAAACAGCGATGATGAATAATCGGGGGAATGATTCGAGCGTGGTGCTATTTGGATTGGACGGATTCTCGCCTTTCGATGATAAGATCGCTCTCAAGCGCCGAAACGACGAACAAGATATTCCATTTTCTATTTTCCACTTTATAAATATTGAATATCATTTCGTATACGCGTTGCGCGTGAATTGAGTCGTGCGACACGTTTCTCTTACACGCGTAACTTCAGTTTCTCGCTGATTCTGTTTTTTTTTTTCTTTCAAATTTTCATTATCGATGGGGGGAAAGTAATCCGCCGGGAGAAAGACCGTAAATACACTCGCCGAAGAAGGACGAAAGTGTACGATGTCTCCCCGGGGAAAAGTCGTATCTCTTCTGGGCAATCTCGCGGCACGAAGCATGCAAAATGATCGAGCCAACGGTAAGGTACTCACGGAGGGAATAAGCGATCGTTAATATCGAGATCGCGGTCTCCTCCCCCCCCCGGTTGGTCGTCGCACCGGGACGCCTTCGCTCTCTTCTTCGTTTTTATTATTTTTCTTTCCATCTCGCGCTGCTTTTCATCGGGAAGAATTTTGACGTAACTTCGATATCCCCCGTCGGTGCGAACCGATCTCGTTGACGACAATCTCCGCGGGAGGAACGGTCAATTCGAGGGACCTCGCGCGTCACCGAGACCGAGAGAGAGAGAGAGAGATTCGCCGAGCCACCGAAAGATCCATTAATTATAAAAAAGGGTCGATCCAAGTTTCGAGGCGATACTCCGCCGGGATGACTATGAATATTTTTAAAAATAACGATCCCTGTCGCTACGGAACGATATTTCACGTCCTCCGTCGCTTCGGCCTTGGCCCTATCGAAATCCATACTTCGCTTCCTAAAGATCTACATCGATGTCTACCGTGGACCAATGACGGTTGACACTGTTTTTTCATGCTTTTCGTAGTTGTACGTTTTTGTATGAAACATCCCCCTCGGGTTTTCGAGGGCTCGACCGTAACGGCGAGAGTGATAAAATTGTATACGATTGAAAGTCCGAGCTCCCGATTAGTCGTATTCCGAAGGACGCGAAAGAAAGAGGGACCAAAAAAAGGCGTAGACTCGAAGCGACGCCGCGGGGGGTGCCGGGTGGTCGTTCGACGCGATAAAAATTCAAGAGACGTCGCGCGAAGCCTATCAACGGTGCGAAAGGACGGGGGTCGGTCGCGGGTCGAAGGACCGGCTATCCGGAAGGGACGTTTCGAGACACGGGGGCTTTCAGGGTTGAGGGCGTTGCGAGATCGCATCGGAGGTCTCCATCCGCGATCTTATCCGCTCAACGGATTCACCGATATTATTGAATTAGCACGGACGAACGAGACTCGGGTATTTCGGAGCGAAGGGTGTCGGTCGTCGAGGGAGCGCGAGGCAACGCGGCCGGGGGGGGGGGGGGGGGGGGCGGCCGGACGGGGGCTTCGGAGGGGGGGGTTTTTTCGGGCCGGGGCCGGGGGGGGGGGGGGCGGGGGGGGGGGGGGGGGGGGGGGGGGGGGGGGGGTGATCGCTCGATCCGAGCTTTCGAAGCGATGGATTTTTACGAGCCGGGACCGGGTGTCGGAGCGCAGAGGCAAGAGGCAAGAGGATCGAGCGGACAGCGGTCAGCCTCCGATCGCACGAGTGAAGCCAACGATCGCGTCGGCGTACGATTATCTCCGGAGATACCGAAGGGCGCGGCCTTCGACGGAAGCTCAAAGTACACGGACGCCCGGTTGGATCGTCGGTGAAAATTTGACCGCTGGCATCGGAGGATCCGACTTTTCGACCATCGAGGGGACGGGGTGCGTCGGGGCAGGGTTAATCGGGAACCGGAAGCTCTGATTCGAGACCGGCGATCGTTATCGTACAGCCGTGAGCGAGTGCACCGGGCGTCTCGCGTTATCGAAAACTTTGTTCGATCCTGAACGTCGAAAGTCGAGCATCCGCGCCAAGTTGGCGCTTCCGGCGTTACGCGCGTTCGGACGAACCTCGATCGACGAGAGCTTCGGCTCTTCGTATCCCGGAAGTTTCCGATATCCATGGTTTCGGTGAAAAAGGGCATCGCGAACCTCGTAAGAGCGCGCCATCGCGGAGTCGCGCTTTCCAGAAATCTTCGAGAAGGAAAGGTATCCGAGTTCCACCGTCGATCGATCGGAGGCCACGAAAAACCGTTCGGAGTACTCGACGCCGCGAGTAGCCGGGTACGAGCGAGTACGCGCCTCCGAGGTATCCTCTCTGCCGAAGCGAACGAAGCGAGAGAGACGTCGCTCGGCGAGTCGGAAAAAGGGACGCGTCCCGGAAGGTTCGGCCGAACCGGGAGAGGGAGGAAGGACGAGAGGCGTCCCAGTGACCGAGAAATCCCTCGGGTGCTGGTCGGTCCGAGACCACGGGATACGAAATTTCGCGGGGGCGTTGAATCAACATCGGTGGAATCGAATCGAAAGGGGGTTCCGGAGAATCGATCGGATCTCCGGAGCGAATACTTTCTCCTCCTTCCGATTTGCCTTCGCGGTAATTCCGGGACGTTTCCTCGAGTACGAACGCCCCGAGGATCCTCGCGAGACGATTCGCCCGGGAACCCTTCGGAGCTCGGCGACGTCGAGCCGTACGGCTAATAATTACCCGTCTCGTCGAATCCGCGCGCGTACACTCGCGGCGCGTCTTCTCCCTACCTCTGTTTTACGCCCGAACGGCGCTTCGATTTCGAGAGATACGGATACGGTAAGAGGTTTCTCCCTTCGCTCGTCCGCTCCTCGACGACTCTTTCGCCTCCGGGCTTCCCGGTCGCGCGCCATCCGCGCGATCCATCCGCGCTCTCGGATATCTCGGAGAACGAAAAACTTGTGCAAAAGAGACCGTTCAATCTCGAGGCGCGCCGTCGCGGGGAATAACGTTCGAGCTGGTTGGCCGGTCACCTCGAAACTTTACGACCTCGAATTAATTCGAAAAGCGCGTTCTTCGAGATTCTCCCAAAGAGCGGAATCCGTCGTTCCGGAGTTAGAAATATACTTGAAGAAATTTTCGTCACGGGTCGCGCGATCGCGGCTCCTCGATTGTAATTCTTATCGGCGGCTCCGGTTGGGGGAGGACTCGGACGCTGATCGGCTAATTTAACGCTCGATCGTTCGGGCCTCTTTTCTCGCCCGCGGGAGCCGATCCGAGGCTCCCGTCCTCGAGCCCTTCGGCCGAGCCTCCTCCCTCCCTCGCTTCCCTCCTCTCCGACTAATTACACTTTTGTTTGGTCCTGTCCGCGTCGAATACAGAGCTAGGAGTACTCGGGAGAGTACACGGGAAGGGCGAGTGTGGCCAACGGAGGCGTCCGATACTCGCTTGGTCGTCGTTCCCCCGTGAAATATCGTTTCAACGTTCGAAAGCGTTCATTTTCGTCCTTCATCGAAGCCGACGCTCGAAGAAAAGAAAAGTGCTCGAGAAATGTTTGTAATTGAAAAGCAAAGTTTGGCACTCGATGTCTCGGAGCCCGCGATCTCCGGACGGTTCCTGAAAATTGTGCGCTCTTGAAAATGCAAAACGAGGGAGTAAACAAGTCCGTAGCAAAGATACAGGAATGTTTGCCTAATTTTGAAATTCGCGGAGGGCCGGCGATTCGAGCGAGGGTGGAAACGACGAGAGAGCGAGGGAGAGGGAAAGAATATCTATATCTGGAAGGACATTGGAGCGGAAGGTCGTGAAATAAGATGCTTTCGGGCCTGCCGGGATTGCCTATCAGAATCCGGCGTCTAACTTGGAATTAAGTAATCGCTGTTTGCATATTAATTGTTCATTAGAAACGACGCGGGAGTTTGGGAGTTGGCGAATGCCTCGGAGGCTGAACGCGGAGGGGTACCATTGTTTCCCTCTCCTCGCGGGTTCTTTCCTCGTTTCGCTGGACAGCGTCGGCGAAGACGAAGGAAAATACCGCTCCCGTTGTTGTTATTATTATTATTCAGCGCGCAAAGGCCGGGCGAGAGGTCGGCCATCCCCCCGTTACGACCAGCCACGGTACCGAACGGCTGCTGCCGACCATTTTTTTTAGGCTCGAGATTGAACGTACCAAAAATTGATCCAGCAAGGATAGCAGCGATGACGTTTTTTTTTTACTCGCCCCGTTGAGCCCCGATGTGTCCCCGGAGGGTGCCACGTATGGAAATTTTTTTAATCGTTCCCTTCCCTCGAAACAATTTGGGGGAACGAAACAGCCGAATTGCGGTTTTGAGAGTGGAATTCAGGGGGGGGCGGGGGCTGAAAAAAGGCACCCTCCCGCGGCCTTAATTCCGATTGAAATTTTCGCTCGCGACGTGGCTCGTATGCTAATTTTTTAACGCTCCTCCCGTCTCGTCCTCGTTTCCTTCCGCGAGGACGAGCCTCGGGAAAGATCGAACGACCCAGGGGCCAAGAGTAAAGCTTCGTATCGGGCCGGGGATTATCGTTTCCACGCGAGTGAGGAGCGATCGTTATGATTTTTTTAACGACGCGCGCAAGATTCGAACGGACAAGAGAGTAATTAATAGAATTAACATCGCGGTGAGACGAGGGTGAGGTAACGTCGGGATTATAGCTTCCGGGATGGAAACGCGATAATCTCCGTGGCAAAGCGACTCGTAAAATTCGAACGGGACACCGAACGATAAAAAGAGCGCGAAGAAGGAAGGAAAGGGGAAAGGAAGAGAGAACGAAAGCGAGACTCGTGCAAAGCGGCCGAGTCACGGGCTACCAAAAATATTCTCACTTATACGCGGTCTCGAAAATTCCGAACGAATCGTAAAATTCACCGGACCGACTAAATAATAAGTTTCTCATTGGAAAAGTTTATTAGTATCCTCGTCTGAGATTCGCCGCCGGCGGCATTATTCCCCCGTTACTTTTCTCTTTACGGGCTCGCGGCGAATAAAATTCTTTTCTGGCACCGGTTCGGAACATTGTCGGACAATAAAGCGCGCGACGAGGAGATCGAGAATACTGTCGAGCGACTCGCTCGAGAGGGTGGAAAAAAAAAGGAGAAAAAAAAAGCGTACGATCGCGGGTCTCGTCGATTCTTGGAGTTTCCAGCCAATAAAAATATCATTTGTTCCAAGTTTGATACAATCGTGGCGAGACGCGCCGAATCATCCCGATTTCTGGCATTTTCTGGCTCGCCGGCCGAGCAAAAAAGAGCTCGAGGTTCCTCGCTCGATAAAACAGATTCCTCTTGTTTAGTAAGTTTGGTACTCTCGGGAATCCCATTTTCGAATCCATCGCTCGGAGAGGGCCGTGAAGAAGAGACAAACGCGAAGAAGGTCGCTGGACGCCGAGTCGAAACTTTCCTCCAAACTCGAGCCCTCTTCGCCGATTACCGACTCGTTGATCCAAGTTTTGCCGAAACTAGGAGAAATCTGGGTAGACGAATCGAATATTAAATCCCATCCGTATCGGTGGGAGAGATCGAGCGAGAGAGAAGCGGCGTCGACGAGTCGGAGCGCTCTCTCGTAGGGTTCGAGGAATGTCGAACGGTCGATTAGCTGGTCATCGGAGCAAGTTCGAGCCCCTTCGAATGACGCGTAACTCGGAATAATCGGGCTGATCGTCCTTCGGTCGGTGTCCCCCGATTTATCCATTCGTCGTTGTCATCCGCGCGAGGATCGTCACCTCCCAATGAACAATGTATACCCGAAGTGCTCGAGTCACGGTACACGGATTCGACGCGAGGCTGGCTGGCTGGCTGGCTGGTTCAGTGAGCCGTGGGTAAACGCCGGAATGGCAAGGTGAGAGTGCAAAGGGACCGCGCGCACCAAGTTCCTCTCGTACTCCCGAACGTCACGCGGGAAGATGGAAACTAAATTAATATCACGACGCGAGAAAGTTCAGCCGGCTTCACGGACGGTTGATCTCTCGCTATTTCGTCTTTCGCTTGTAACCTTGGTTATCGGAGAACTTCCGCTTCCTCCGCGTCGGGTCCCGAGCTTCCTCCCGGATTCGTCCTCGCCGCTTCTCTTCCTCTCGCTCTCTCTCTCTCTCTCTCTTCCTCTCCAAAGAACAGCCCGTTTACTCATCGCTGACAATCCCGTCCGGGATTGTCTTTTATTCGAACACAGCGGCGCGTGACGATCGATACGCTTTTCATCGGGACCTCGAGGTTTTTTTTACGTTCTTCGATTTTTGATGATTCAAGAACGATAGGATTCTAATAGGGAAATAATAATAGGAACGATACTATAAGAAATAAAGATATTTGCCCGGGAGAAAATAATAATCGGAACGAGGGAGGAATCGGAGCTTTAATTTCCGTCGATCGGAGGTGGTCGGAGCTCTTGGCGCGAGAGTTTGATTCGAGACGCGATCCGGGACGATGTTGGAACGTCGATACGCACGCACCCCCCCCCCGATGCCCGTGTACGCGTATACGGAAATGAATAAAAAGAGGATTCAATTCGGTCGGCTCGTTCGTTCGATCCAGATCGGACAGCCGGTTCTCGTAAAATTGCGAGCCGCGTCCCCGTCGTCCCCGTCGCCCTCTCAATTTTCGACACGCACTCGATCCTGAATCCCGCGTGTTTCATCAATCCCGACGAGTCCTCCGCCCAGCCCCGGATCGTTCATTTTTACCAGGCGGTACGGACGAGCGCGAGGAGCGGAGCGCCGAGCGCCGATGCGGAGGGGAGAGGGGCTGGCGACGGCCAAGGGAAAAGGGTACTCTCGATTGTCGAACGTCGTTGGTCCTCGAGCGATCGTTTATTCCCGTTTCTCATTCATACGGGAACGGCGCACCGGCTCGCAAACAATTCCCGCGAGCTCTTTGTTCGACCGGTATCAAGCGAGAAGCGACGGAGAACGATCCGGCGAGGCCTCGTCCTCGCTCGGAACGAGGACCGCGTTCCGGTGCGTTTTAAACCGTGCAAATCTCATTTCCGCTGTCCAAACGTTGCGGCTCGACGTTGAGGGTCGAGGAACGACTCGAAGGAGGGTTCGACGCGTGTCGCGAGAGCTCGGAACGGGACGGCCGACAATTTTTCGGTGCTCGATTCCTCGTTGACCCGGATCGTGGTTCGGCCGATTCCTCGAATCGATCCCGATCGTCCGCGATTCGCGGGGCGATGAATAACGCGGAGTCCCGAGGAACAAACGCGCCTCTCCTCGAGGATTCGATCGTTACGAATTTAATTTTCGTACGTAGAACCGGTCCCGGTCGCGCGAACCACTCGGGGAAACTCGACGCGGAACGCGCCGATCTCGACCGAGTATCAGGGAGGACGGATTTCGCGGCTGGAGGAACGGAAACGCGAGGGTTCCCGGTGTACTTCTCCGTTGCTACCGACGCTGCCGAGTCACGAGCCCGCTCTCTCTCTCTCTCTTCGCCTCGGAGTTCCACCGGGTCTTTCCGTCTCTCGCGTCGTTGTCGTCACGGACGAATGGTCCGGAAAGCGGAGCCGGCTACCCGGCTGGTTACCCATAATCCAATAAAACTCAAGGACGAAGCGCAGGCTGGATGGAAGCGGGGCGCGAGAGGTTACCCGCCGGGCGAAATTTAATATCCAACGCCATCAAAAGTCACGGGGATTGTTTCCAGTCAGCGGTGACTCTCGCTCGGTCTCGTACCCCTATCGAGGCTTTTTGATACGTACGCGCGTGTCGGCGCGTTCGTACGGTCCGACGAGTGCCCGCATCGGTGAACAATTTCAAATTATTCCGGACCTCCTTTTCAACCCCGCGTCCTCGTCCGCGATCCCTCTTGGCGAGGCGGCGCTCTTTGACGCCGCGCGACCTTTCGTTCCTATTATTCGGGCCGCGAACGAGTCCGTCCGTCGATGGATTCGTTTACTTCCGAAGGATACTCGTCGGGAGGTTGTCGAATTCGGCTCGAGTCGCCGCACCGATAGTCCCGCGTGGCCGTCCACCGGCGCTCTCAAAGGCTCGGCGTTTTCTTTCGTCTCCGTTGGCAGCCGGTGACGGTCGCCGCGTTGTGAATTTGCGAGAGCGGCTCTCCGCGAATCAACGTCCGGTACACCCGTGTTTCGTTGGACATCGCTGAGGCGTTTGATAACGGCCCCGGAACGACCGGAGCGCTCGCTTTCCCGTGTTCCGTTGCCGGGCGAACCGCTGACGCGTTTCCCGGTCTCTTTCTCCCTCTCCTCGTTCCTTTGTCCGCAGTGCTCGAAGCGCGACCCAAAGCCGAAGCTAAAGTACGTTTGCGCGCCTCGTTTGCGTACCCGATAGGATCGACCGAAACGAAAATACCGCCGCTCTCGCGGCTTATCCGCTGCGGTTCGGACGCGTTTGTACTTATCGTTATTAATCAAGAGTTCGCCTACCGAGCGAACGGTGGCTACCGGAGTGGAATTGACGCGATCGCCGCTGGGCCGTCTTCTCCCGCTCGTGTTTCCGCTCTTTCGCTGTATCCTTCCATCGTGCAGCGTCGTTGCGCTTGCCCGTCTCGAGAAGCGCCGATACCGTTTTATTCTATTTGCTAAATTAAGCTTGATCTCGATTAAGCTTGATCTCGCTCTCGGATTCGTACGCGCGTTTTCCCTTTACCTCTCTTGTTTCTTATTTGCTCCGTGTCATTTCCGGAAGCTCCGTTGAAAGAGCGCACCGAGGCAGCGAAGCTAACGCTCGAGGAAAAGCAGTCTGCGAGTCGGTTAAGCCGGTGGGGTCCCTTCGGACTCGGTGGGAAGGGGGCCGAGGCGAGAAAGCGTTCTTCTTCGGTTCCCCGGATCGCTCCGCGCGCACGAGCGTTTCCCGTCGTGGGACGACGCCAGCCGCGAGAGCGCGGATTCGCAGTCGCGCGCGCGTCCGCCTCGAAGCCTCGGACCGAGGGAGGCCTCAGCCGGATTGACATTTTTCACGGATGGAAAAATATACGATCGGCCGTGGCGCAAGGTGGAACGCGTCCTCCGGTGACTTTGGAAACGCCGGTACGGGCGCGAAACGATCTTGCGGTTATTGGCACGAACGACGCGAGGCCCGTCGGTAGGCCGGAGCTTTCGAGAAGTCGAGGAAGAAGAGCGACGATCGGGAATTGGCCGAGACAACGTCGAACGATCCAACGGATCGCCGGAGAGGCGAAACGGCGAAATCCAGTTAAGAATCGGCCGAACGATGGAACGAAACTCGCGAGAAATTTCAGTCTCCGGAGAAGCAACGGAGAGCCTCGACTTTTGGTTTCTCGGCAATAACGGTAGATCCGCCTAACGAGCTCCTAAATAAGGGTTAGTAATTTCATGTATTTATGCGCGGGTTCTCTCGGAGCTTCCGAGAGGAGGGCGCGGAAGGGTCGCTCGGGGAGACGGGGAGGGCCGGGTGTAACGCGAGGTCGAGGCGAGCAAAGAGGAAACGTTGGACGGAGAAACGAATCGTTCGGGCGAGGAGGGTGAAACGGAGAGAAGCGAAAAGGACTCCGAGCTTCGAATATACCCAGGACCGAGTGTTCGAAGTCACGCGGCGCCCGGAGTCCGCGTCGGGGCTGGAAATTAACACGCGGGTCTTGGTAAAACTTGGGCGTACGCGGGAAAAGGATCAGGCGTGAAAAACGCCCGACGGTAAATACGCGTCGAGTTTTGTACACGGAAAGAGGCGTTCGAGGGGCGACCGGACCGGGTCGAGAAGGACCAAGGAAAAGAGCAAAAACGTTCCCGATTCGCGGGGAATCCGTTGTCTCCGGATACACGACTCGAAGCGCATCGAAGAGCCTGATCGGGAAGCTCGCGACGAGCCTACGGATGCCCGGAGGACGCTCGCTCGAAAGAACCCGTCGATGTTCCTTCGTTCTTAATTCGAAAGCCGGTACAATCCCGAGGTTGTCCGGGCGTACGAGGCGAGACGGCTCCCGAGTGTAGGATCGAGCGTTGGAAGCGTTGATTCAAGGATGACGTTCGAATTGACCTTTCTTCTCGGAGGATTCTCCGCTCGGAGCTAAATCTTGGGTGATGCTCGAGAGCGGAACGGGACGAGTCACGGGCGGCTCGTAAATCTCGGCATCGTCCGCGCGAACCAACGAACCGTTCTCTCGTTGCTGACTCCTCCGGGGGGCGGAATACGGTGCGCCGGAGCTTGATTTCTCAAGGAGGATTCCAGAAGGCACTCGACGCTGTACAGCCGAGTCGGAGCGAAAGGCCCCTGGATCCTCGAGCAGCGAAGACGGAAGACAGCCGAGAGAGACCGCGAGAGCTCGAGTACGGTCGGGGAGCTCTCTTCCGTGGTAGGATCAAGGACGGCTCGGGAATGCTCCTGGGTCTTGGCCGCTCCTTCGGTCGAAGGATTTCCCGCGCGCTTGTCCACCGGTCCGGCCGGTGCTCTCGCCGCCGGTATCAGAACGAAACCGGAGGATTAATCACCGGAACGGTTGAGCCGTTAACATCAACCCCGACCAACCTCCCGAGGAGCGGGAGACCGCGATAGAATAACGCGTGAACGGACGAGGCCCGTGGAAGCTACGACCGGCGAGAAGCGTCCTCTTCGCCGTTTCACGGATATTGCGCGATCCTGAATCGACTCCTGTCGCGAACGCGAGTCCGCCGTTAAAAATACAACGCGCGGTTGCCGGAGGATGTACGGCCCGGCGCGTGTACAGCGATACCAAGGGCTTAAACTCGAGCGTGTAAGAGACCCGGGGACGTCACGGAAGATTTAAAACTGACGCGGCCCCACTAATGACCATTAACCGGTCGTCCCGGCGAGCCGGAAAGCAACCGGCGGAGTCAGCCGTCCGTTGCTCGGTGCGATCCACCCTTCTGCTCGGGGGCTCCAGCGACGAGTAAGGAACGAGCCGGTGAACCAACGCCGCGATTCCCTTTTTCCCCGAACGTTCCGGAACATTCACCGAGCCCGCGACTACCTCCCGCCCTCGCTCCGTGATACTCCGACGCGAAAACTGCAGTCGGGACGTTGTAACGGCGCACACGCTTCGTACGACCGAAGGGGAGCTCCGACTAACCCCCGGGAGATTTATGCGCCGGATGTGACTCGGCTCACCGAATGGTTTATGAGTTTCGGGCGTTAAACGTAAGCAACCTCTCTCTCCCTCGTTCCACCTCGCCCCGTCCCCTTCGCCCTCCCTTTCCCGACTGCTCATTCTTGGCCTTTCCATCCCTGTGTCGCGATACGGCGTACCTTTCGCGAGTACGCGGAGCTGATAATCCCGTTCGCGACTCTCCACCGACTGACAAACTCGTTTGCAAAGAATTTTAGTGGACAAGGGATAACGAGAGCGACCCGCGGGCTGGAAGATCTATAGCAACGATAAGCCCGTTGCTCGACGAAACATTGGTAAGGTCGGAGCAGCGCGGTTGCGCGGCACCGCGTGTACTCGGCCAGTGGAGGAACGGTCTCGCGAGTAACCGCTTACCCGCGCGGACGATCGATACCATCGATCGGTGGTGTTCCGAGGCGCTGTACGCCGGTGTACGAGAGTCGGAAGCCCCCCGGGTGATCCGAGAGGTTGTAGACCTTCTCTGGACTTGGGCTAGACCACGCGCCGATAGAGACGAGAGGCTATCTCAAATTTCTTCGAGTAATTTCGCGCTCCGATGCGGACGAGTGGTTCGTTGTTCCAACGGAAGCTCGGCACGCTCGATCGATTCAACGCCACGGAGAACCCGAGTTCCGTCGAGACACGGAGAATAGCGAGGAAACGGCATATTCCGCCTCGATTTTCAAATTCGTACTCAAGGTTGCGCGATTGCGAAGATCGGTCGCCGAGCGTATCCGGAAGAGACGTCTCGGAAAAATAAACCCAAAGGATTATATTCCCGGATTCGAAGGAACGGCACTGAAGGTGGGAGAAAAAAAAAGGGGATTCGACCAGGGAAGCCGCCGTTCAACGGCGGGAGGAAGCTTCCTGGTAAAAATCAGTCGGATATCGCCCGGAAAGATTCAGAGTCGCGGAGCAACGCGGGGGATCGCGGAGGAAGGAGACGACTTCGATAGTGCTCTCGTATCGAGAGCGAGAGAGCTCCGCGTAACGATAACGTCGGGCACGCGGGGTTACGGTTTTCGATTTTCTCGCCTATCCTTGCGGCCTTCGTATTATCGTAGCACGGAAGTAGTACCTATGGACCTCCGACGCACTCGGAAATGTGTTCGGAACGTTCATTCGCGGAGGGAACGGCTTCTGTAACCCTCCGATACGTTTATTCGATCTTGGATTGGTTTTTTTTCACACCGGTCTGCTCTCCGGGCAACGGAGATCAGCCTCGCGAACCCATTGTCCCGTGTAACTCGGACCTGTTTATTGTTATTACTTTATCGAGAGCTAAAACGGACAGCCCGCTGAGAAAAATCGAGCCTCGCGTTTGTCCAAATCGCTGAACAAAACCCTCTACGGACAAACGAGCGAAACAACGAAACGAACTGTATTAATCAATCGTAGTTTTGGTTCGGTCGATCGTGCAACGCATATTCGATCGATGCGGCAATGACGCTCGTTCGGACGAGAGTCGCGACACGGTGGTCGAACGGAGCGGTTGGCCCGCGCGAACCGAGCCGTGGCTGAGAGCCAGCGATAAACAAAAATGACACGAGCGGAGGAGAAAACCGGGAGCGGAGTTCCGGCGGTTGATTTTGGTCTCGCGAAAGGTCCGGAAGCGAGAAAACAAAGAACGTCGATGGGAAGCTCGCCGCGTAAGACGCTTCCGTAAAATAACGCGGTCGCCGGCGATCGATTTCGGTGAACTCACCTACCCGGAGCCGCGCTCGCGTATACGCGGGAGCTCGGATATACGCGGGTCTCGAACACGCGAGAGCGCAAGGTTGCGCGATTTCGTTCGCCGGCGGACGCTCGGCCGTGGAACGTTTCCGGTTTACGAGCGTCGGGCCGAGCCAAACGGCCGAATATCTCGCGATTGTTCGTCGAAGCGGCGTTTCTCGCGTTGGAACGAGCTCACGGGGCACTTTCGTAGATCGCGTCTCTTCTATAAATATTCCAAGCTGTACGCGCGGTGGAGAGAAGAGGGCGCGATAAATACGGGCTCGCGTGTAATACGATGGACACGTAAACGCAGCGTAAAAAGTGAAATAGAACCGAGACGCGCGAGAGGCTGGAATTCCGTCTCATCGAATTCCAGTTGAGAATCGAAGGAAACGTCGAGGCGTTGGGTCGACTTCCGGAGTTCCGGAACGCTCGGTCGACGATAGCCTCACCGACGATAGGCGCGGTGACTCGATAAATTTCCCGAAGAACATCGATCCCGCTGGAAAATGGAAGCGGACGTACCACCGGGTGGAACGTGTTCCGAAATTCCGGTTGAGAATCGACGGAAAAGTCAAGGCGAGGTCCAGTTTTGAACTCCGGGAAGGGTCGATTCCCAATGGGGTTGAAATCATACCGTGACCGAATCAAGATCCCTGAAGGACGTTAATCCTACTGGAAAATGGTGGTTAAAGCGGAGGAAACCGGCCGTCCATCTTGACCACTGGCGAGCTTGCGTTTCCAAGTGCTGTCTTTCCTCGAGTCTGCTGCATCGTTGCGTTCGTTGCCCAAGAGAGAGAGAGAGAGAGAGAGAGAGAGAGAGCGCGCGCGCGAGAGAACGTTCGAGGCGAGTCAAAGAGACAGCTGGAGCTTTGATTTCTTCCCGAGGTTATAGAGGGGTGAGTCCATGGATATATCAATGTTTGCGGTCGTACTAACCGAGAGTGCATATTTGCTTTGCTGACCCAGGGGTAGTTGGATCGTCGAGGGCCTTTCCTGCCGTGTGTCGGTGATACGTTAAGTGCATCCTCTTTCCACCCCCCGCCTCCTTCTTCGTCCTTTTCGAATACGTTTCTCTCTCTCCCTTTCCCTCGCTCTCCTTTTCACGATCCTCTCCAGCGTCCTTCGGTTTTCCCTCTGCCTCGCTCCGAGCGACTATTTGGACAGACGAGTGGGCGTATCGCATGACACAATCTCAATGTATAAAGCAAGGGATAACACGCGCTTTGGAAACGACGACGACGCCGCCGCCGTCGCCGCCGCCGCTCGGTCGAGAGGCACAAACGCAGTCGAGAGAGAGCGAGAGAGAGAGATTCAACCGACGATGTCACCGAGGAGGCCGCGACTCTCGTTCGTAGGAATCCCCAGCGTTACAAGCGGCATCCGAGCCTCCGAGCCTCCTCCGCGACTCCCCTCCGGCCTCGCGTTCGACGATCGTTCGATCGTTGCACGCGCCGAGTCTCGGCGAATATCGCGAATTCCTAACGGTACCGCTTACTTCGCCAGCCGTTCAGCCGAGCCGCGTCGGCGCACGAAACATCGTCGCGCAACGCGGCGACGCGTCGTTTCGTTTCTTTTTTTTCGTTCGAACGGGTAACGAGTTTCGTGCCGCGATCCCGGGGCCTCGAGTCATCACCGAAGCCAGCTCCAACAGCCGGGAGAGAAGCTCTCGCTGAAAAACGAGCCCAACCGAGTCCAAACGAGCGGAGAGCAGGATCCAGGGAAGAGACAGCCGTTCGTTCGGGAGCCGATGCCTCTCGTCTCGCGGTCTCTTCCTTTGACGTTGATCGGTATCCCATCGTTGCGGCAGTTTTAATAAGCCTCGCCGCCGTTACGAGCGGCGCACGAGTGCGCGGAAATTATCGTCGTATCAACGCTATTATTAAACGCTCGAAGCGTTCGGTCCCTCTCCGGGCGGTGGTGGGCTCCTCCGTGGATCGGCGGGGGGTGGCGGCGATTAGCGGTGAGTCGCGGCAAAGGATGCGCCTGCGGTGAGCATAATTTTAACGAGGAAGGCAGCGGGGGGGGCTCGTCGGATCACGGGGCACGGGGGTAAGACAACGGCCCGGGAGGAGCTCCTCGACCGTTGCAATAACGGCGGTCCGCGGTGGTCGACCTCTCGGCTCGATGCTCGAACGCTCCTCGTCGGATCCGAGAGAGGGATCCTCCGAGCTCTCGTTGCGGTCCGCGCCGAGCCAACCGCGGTTTCGCGGAACGGATGGATCGACCGACGAGGGAGCGATGCTTCAACAATCTCGGATGGGAAAGAGCCCCGCGGGTCTGGAAATCTTCCGCTCGGCGAAGCTCCGCGTTGTTTCGCCCGAACGAATCACCGGTGATTCGAGCGGCCGATCCGCGAATCGCCGGCCCGACCCCTCCTCCCGACCGCTCTCTCGCGAACTCGTTCCGTCGTTCGTGCTCGGCCCGTTTAAAAAAATTGCGCGGCGTCCTCGCCGAGGAGTTCCGCGGAATACGCGAGGCGCGGCGATCCAACGATGCGCCGAAAGATCTATAAAAAATGGAGCCTTTATCGCTGGAACGACAATTTCGGATTCTCGAATCTTCCGAGAAACGTTCCGCTTTACCACCGACGATCGGTCGACGAGCGAACCCTCGAGAGTCGCGATATTCACCGGGATGGAAACCGGGGACGGGAGGGCGAGGCGAAGAGCGGAAAAGCTCCTTCGCGGTCGCCGACGAGCGCGACGCGAGCTTTCAGCAAAAACGGACGAGCGGGTGAAACGCGGGGGGGGGGGGGGGGGGAAACAAGATGGCGGGCGTTTATAACGCGAGCGAAGCGTTCGCG
Organism: Ophioninae sp. A BG-2022a; assembly: GCA_030523105.1. NCBI lineage: Eukaryota > Metazoa > Arthropoda > Insecta > Hymenoptera > Ichneumonidae > Ophioninae sp. A BG-2022a. The sequence goes on from JAPYZI010001671.1 coordinate 26,839, forward strand.
GATAGTGCCGGGGTAATTTGTGCACCGCGGTGGGTACGTCTCCTACCGAGGAAAGAAAACGAGGAGAGAGCTATCGCGAACCGACTCTCGCTCGCCTCGTACCGCGTTCCGTCCCTCTCTCTCCAACGTTTTCCATCCACCGCGGGCTTTTTGTCGCGAGACTCGTTCGCGTCCCTCGCGTTTTTCCACTCGGCTTTCTTTTTTCTTCGTCGAGGTTCCGTCCGTTCGTTTCGGCTCTTCCGATTGCAGCGACGACGCGTCAGGAGTTGCAACGTTCTCTACCCCCGCGATCAACTTGCGATTCGGGATAATCGTTATTCGAGGATCCATCCTCGTCGAGCGCCATCGGTGAAACTCGCGAAACGAGGAAAGTACTCCGCGCGTCGATCGTACCGGCCGTCGCGCGATCATCGATCGAACCGATTCCAGCGGGTAAGACGCGTTACCGCTGCGCGCCGACGCGATCCCGTCGACGCCTCACTTTTGACGAATCCGTTCGGGAAGCGAGTGCTCGATGATGTTCCGGTGCGTCGCGCGTTTCAACAGCTTCGGGTGTTCCGTCTCGGTGAAGGACAACGTCCCGATTACGAGCCCGTATTCGTTGAACACGCGCGGTGTCGAATCTTTTCAACGTTGCTCCTATCGGTGAGCCGTTCGTAGCGACGCGAACGACACACCGGGCTGTTGCGAAGACGAAAAAACATTCGTTCGAACGAATATTTCGGTGGGAGATCGAAGCGGGCTTCCGCGCGATTAAAAAAATGTTCCGTTTCGCGTCCGAGCGCCGTCGGGAATTTGTCGCGTTTCGTCGGGAGCGCGAGAGTGACGCGCAGAGTCGGCCGGACGCGCGCGGGAATCGCCGGTAATCACGGTCGTACGAAACGCTCGCGCTAATACCGCTATAAAATAACCCGTGCCGCGTTGGATGTTGTCGCAGCCAGGGGTTGCGCCCGCTGTCCCTTCGCGGTACTTATTTTAATGCCGAAATAATGAAGCGGCCCGTTGCGTTCAAACGGCAGAGCCGACGCTAACCGGGTCGAGGGGGCGGCGGTGGGGAGACGCACCGAAGTTGGACAACGCTGGTAACGGGAGCGAGTCGGACGGGGAGAGGGAGAGAAAGTAAAAGCGTGTAATTGAACGCGAGCGAAAGCCCGAGTCTCACCCTCGTCCATTTATTAGTCGCGTAATACGAGAACCGTTGCGAGTACCCGGACTCTGTGGAGCGATGCAAAGGAAAATGGCGCGACGTCTACTCCCGTGATTATTTTAGTGTTTTATTAACGAGCGATCGAATCGGGGAGCTCTCGATTCCGCTGGACGAACCTTCCCTCGCACCGATGTTCATCGTTTCCCGAATTTGTCGCACCGATTGAAATTTCCGTTGATGCTCGGCTGGATCGAGAATCGTCGCCTCCGATTTCCGAACGTCGGTATCGTCCGGATTTATCGTTCGTCGGGGTCAAAATCGATGAAAAATAAATCGACGCGGAGAACAGCGACTCGATCGGTTCGATCGAAAACGAACGAGCTTTTCAATTGACTCCTCGGAAATACGAGCTTGCGTCGATCCGATTCGATTTGTTTGAAAAATAAATCGAATTGATATTTCAATTAACGACTCAACGCTCGGACATCGAACGCCTCGAAGTTTGAATCGACATTAACGATCGTTCGAACGAACGCGAAGCGGTTTGATAACGCATTCGTTAAGAAATGTTTGCTCTTTCCGTTGGTAACGTATTAATCAACAGCATTGACAAGTTCGATCCGCGAGCACCGATCGTAACTTATCCCAACGATGCAGAGGCGTGAAAATATTCCAAGGATTCGGGGTACAAAAAAATGGGGTGAAACAGAAGCGAAACAGGTTCGAGAGGCAAAAAGATGAGGCGAAAAAGTTGTTGCGCCTGGTTCGCGCGCCAGCGGAGGGAGAAGGAACGAGGCAAATTCCTGAGGGGATGTTCGCGGGACGAGAGACCCGCGGGAGGGTTCTTCGAAGCGGTGTCCGGGTAAATATATATACCCCCGTACGTATCCACTTGCCGGAGAGCCTCCGATGCGAGGCGGAGAGACGGAGAGACCGAGCGACGGAGACGAAGAAAGCAACGAGCATCGAGGGAAATCTTCCGAAATAAGGGTGGAAAAGGGATGGACGGAGAGAGAGAGACCAAAAGGGATTTAACAAAGATCTTCGGGCCTAACTTCCGGTATTGCGGAATACGCAGCAAGGACGACGGAAAGGTTGAAACACTGAGCAAATTTCTTTCCAGATTCTTCCCCCGTTTCACGTTTGTAAGATACGATCGGAACGATGTATTTTTATCGGAATCCAGATATTGTCGAAACATCAATTTTGTTACGAGACTGTACGGTTTCCGAGATAATCCGGGCCGTCGAGACGCAGCGATATTTGAAAAAGTATTGATAACGGGAGGGACGATGGAAATTAAACAATTTCTTTTATCAGCCGCGGCACTCGTCAACGGAAGCCGTATTGTCGAAAATGGGAGGCTCAAAATAGCTTTTTCTTCCTTACGATTTATAGAAGGATAGGCGTCTCATTCCCGAACTGCCCCCACGAGAGTTTACCGATCAGGGCAGCCGAGCGTTCGAAGCTTGCCCACTGATATCCTCTTTCGTTGTTCGCTATCCGGATCAATTCCTTGATTTACGTCTATCGTAAATCAAGAACCAGCAGAATCGAGATTGGATCCTGCAGGAACGATCTATAGGGTGTCCCGCGACGGACTCTCGTCCGCGAAGTGGGACAAATTCTCCCTCAAAAATCTCATTCGATTCATATAAGCGTGTATACTTCCCAAATCGATCCCCCAATCCCGGGCGTGCGTCGGCGAGCTCTCTATTTCTAGGCAATAATGTTAAAGAAACATTCTAAAAACGTTTTTTGCATTTTCCCAGTCAAATTTTGTACTTTCGGGAAAAACTCGCGCATATTCGTAATCAGCGGAAAATTTCCGATCAAATACACGCTTTAAAGGCTTAAAAAACGAAAAAAAATTTTTTTCGACCTCCCAGGCCCGTTTTCCCGAAATCTCAAAAATCGCGATATTTCAAAGGGCCGTAGAGCAGGCGCCTTTTATGCTATGG
>JAPYZI010001672.1:0-48489 GCA_030523105.1 Ophioninae sp. A BG-2022a
TCGTAAAAAACTTCTAAAATCACGATTTCTTTTGCTGTGTGCAGTGTTTTCGACGAAAATTCGTTGATATTTGTAATCAGCTGAAAATGTCCGATTATATAGACCCTTTTAATACTTTTAAAACTGAAAAAAAATGTTCGACTACGCCGGCCACTTTTCCTGAATCTGAAAAATTACAAAATTTGAAGGTCGTAGAGTGAGCTTCTTATATACTATAGAGATTCATCCGTCCATCCGTCGGTAGTTACTCGCAGCGCAAAATCCCAAAATTGTCATTACCGACGTAACGAGGTACCGCGTCAAAAGTTTCCAACGTGTTCGTCATTCCCTTAAAGTGAACTTTTCCGAAGAATCTTCATATTTGGGTCATCGTAGTAACATCTAAATTTCGCTTTGTTCCGTAGGCTTCATAGTTTTAGGCCACTTGTATCGAGCAATCACGGAGCGAACGTTTCCGTAAGGTAATTCGTGTTTCTTCGATTCCAACGGGCAACTGTATCCAACAGTAGCTCCTTCTCGTGCATCGAAAACCGCAGCTCGTAGGATTGTCTTCGTAAGAGGATTGCTCCTCGCTCTCAGCCTGGAGCGGTCTTCTCCGATATAATCCTGTGTCTAACCTTCTTGAGGTTTCCCAACGTACTCCGCGCTATTCCCCCCTTTTCCATTCTCCAGAATCATCAGCACCGTGATTTTTCTGAGAGTTCCTTGCCGAACATCAAGCTAGAAGTGTACTTACCCGGGGAATAACCCCCACCATAGAGTTCCCACTACCCATCCGCGAAAGGGCGGGAGTGGGGAGCGCCAGAGCTTCGCCGGTCGACCGCTACGCGGCGACAGATGGGGTATTTTCTCGCTCGGGCCGTAAGCAGTCGAAACGTATAAAAGAGATCGTTTCTATTGGGTCGCCCGAAAACTAATATCAGATTCCAGCGGTGTAATTACGATGCAGTTTTTTTTTACACGAACTTCTCATCGACGAAATCAAATATGATTAGGATTGTTCGAAAGGGTTATCTTTTAACTTTCGTTTAAGTGTAATTGAAGGTTAACACCTTGTCTTGTGTTTTTAACCCTTCGAATGCACATTTCCGCGGCCAACTTATAAGTACATACTGGGTGAATTTGACCCATGACGTTTTTTAAAGCATGCCTTGCGCAAGTCTTGCGCAGACCTTGAGCACGACTTACGAACTTGCGGAGTACTTGAAGAGGCCTCGAGGCCGACTTGAGGATTCGAGAAGAACTTGTGGATCCTTTCAACTTGTGCACAAGAACTATGAGCCCTTTTCCGTATAAAATACAGAAGCGCAGCCTTTCGAACTATTAATTTTCATGCATTTTTTTCCTCCGGTCCACTTTTAACTCGCTTAACAGCTGTTTGGAGAATAGAACGGTGGCAGTTGGAATGGCTGTTGCGGAGGTCGCGAGGGGCTTGAGAGAGGGTGGGACTAATTTATTGTGTAATTGCGAGTGAGTCTCTGGTCCGTTGCATCCGGCTACCGAGGGATCCTCACACGTACATGTGCTTGGTGGCCACAGCGTTAAGCCGTGGCTAACACTCGATCTGCATTCTGCAACGTTGCACCAAGCTCTTCCTTCCGCCATCTACGTCCATTCTGGCTACGTTGATGGCAGTTCACGGCAGTGTATTACGATAATTAAATCGAAATATTTTCTGCCGGTCCTAACGGCTTTAGGAGAGGGAAAGAGCGTGATTTCCAATGTCGGGGGTCACAGTTGGGAGTTTCCGCATCTCCGATTAGTCATTGTTGATAAAATGAGACCGTCGGAAAACGCCAGCTGGCTGAACGTATCCCTCGTTCCGTATAGCGAAACGGATTTAGGTGGGAAAGGGATTTTCTACAAAATCTTGACAATAGCAACCAAACGAAAGACCGTATAAATCCAAGTAACCCAAACTTCCATCACTCATACGTTCAATTGTATGATCAGCTGTACTTCATTATTTCATTGGATCAGGCATACCTGAAATCAAACCCAAATAAACCCACACCCAAGCAAACCCAAACTCGAACAAACTCCAAACTCAAACCCAAACCCAATCTTACCTACATGCAACCAAGCCCAAATAAATCCATCCAATCCATAAACTTTAGTTAAAGCTACTTTCGGTCTCGTTCGATCATCAAGACTCCTTAACCCAGCTCTGGACCATCAAAAATCTTCAATCGACCAACGTAACCTACGCACTCCATTCGTACGACCCAAAAGTTTTCCACCTTCTTCTTCTTCTCTCTCTCTCTCTGATCTTTTCCACGTTTTTTTTTACTTCGTTCGACATTATCTACCAGTGTATTCAAAGCGCGAATGAGAGTCGGAGCTTCCAGCGGAAAGGTGGCCGCACACCGACCGCTTTTCATATTCAATGACCCTCCAGACTCTCGAGCGTACTTTTCTATTCATCTCATATATACGTGCAGTTCCGACAGAGAGTTGTGCGAGGGGGATGAGGGAAGGGAGAGGGGGGGGGGCCCAGAAGCGCATTTACCAACCTGTATACGGAAGGGCTGCGACTCTCGGCCTCTATAATAACACGCGGATATAGCGGAGTAGCGATATAAAGTATGAATTTTCCGTTTTAGGATTGTGAGCCAAGGCTCGTCGGTGAAAAACGTTGGAATTTCTCAGAGACTCGGAGATACTTGAGGATCCTTCAAACGTCAAGTGGGCAAGCTCTCGCTTCGCTACCTTGAATATTTTCGTGTCTGCAACCGTTGCAAAATCTCTCGTTAGTCTTCCTCGACAGATTCATCAGCTGAGAACGTTCGAGGCAAACCCAAACAAACTTCTATTCGACGATATACGAAAAGAGTCTTCGTCTTTGTTACCTGGCTATTTGGGTGGAGGGTTTCAACGGACATGAAAATAATTTCAAATAAGACCAAATATAAATAAATATCCCAAAGGCACACGGCGCAATCAAACCGAATCAAACTCTACTGTGTTAGGAAACGGTAAAGTAGAGAATATTCTGTTGGATTTGTTTAAAATTGCTGGATAATTTTAAACAAATCTAAATGCAGGTAAACCCAAACGAAAAATTTCGATAAATCCAAACATACGGATCAAACAAACGGAAAGCGAACGTAAACGTATCAGAAATAGAAATCCAAACCCAAATTTATCGAAAAAACGGAATTCAAACGCAAATTCACTACGAATTTAAAACCAACCCCAACCGCAATCAAATCCAACCCCTAAGAATCTTACTTCACAAGAAATATGAAGAAGAAAAAAGTAACCTGCTGGTAGATTCGATCGGGCACCTCTGAAGTAGACGTCTCGACGCAGGAGTCCGGGTCCTAAGTTTCACGGATGAGCATCCACAGGAACAAAGGTACGTGCTGCATCCGGATAGGGCGCTAGGACCTAATTCGAGGGATGAGGCCAAGTTGCTCTCGCTAGTGTCACGGGGTCAAAGGGAAATAACGTCGCTCGGGTTGTCACGGGAAACGAGATCGGCGTACTCGCGTCAAAACTCCACCGTGGGTACTTTCGTATGCAAGCGGCGCAACGGAGTTATACGGGTTTTTCGAAGGAAAACGTGAACGCGAGCAACCTCTCGTTATTCACCGGTTGTTTTCGTTACTTCCGTCTTCATGGGGTGAGCAACGGGATAAGACGAAAAAACCTTGATAATTTTCTACATAAAACATACGCTGAACATTCGATGATCCAATGGGCATGGATTTGATGGTGGAGTTTCCATCATCGCGTCGTCATCAAGGCGAGAACGCGTGTTACGAGGACGATTGAATTAAGGGATAAGACAGAAGACGTTGCTGCATTTCTGAGAGCCAAGCAAAGCGACGGTTCTTGGCGAAGAAACCAGTAACAGCAGCCGAAATGGGGATAGCGGTGAGGCGGAGAAAGGAGGGGGGGAGGAGGAGGAGGTGGGGGTGGAAGACAGCCGAGTAGTTCGAAGCTCAAAGCACAGGATAGCGAGAAGCTTTTGAAGGACCCTACAGAATTCTTGGTAACTCGGCGTAAATGACAGCCAGTACTCGGCATAATGAGGACACTCCTTGGGCTCTTGCATAATCTACCCTTCACTCGTCGTACCTATATCACCATCCGATGTTACCGAGTCCCCCATTCTTTCTACTCGACTACGACTATAGACCCCATTTGGTCGCTGGCCTGCAATTACGCTACTATATTTTTGCTGCTAAATAAACAGCTCGTGAAACTTAACGCATGCCACCCAATGGATCTTGTAGTCTCTTTGGGTTTGGATTTGTTTGAATAGAATATAGAAACGCGGAGAAACGCTACAGTGGGCTCTCGCGTAAGCGAGCTTCTTTTACTCCAAGAACTGCCTCCCACTCTGCGGACTGCGTCCCACTACGCGCTCCTGTCCAATGCGCTCACCAGTCGCCTGTCGAAGATTGGCGGCCGCCGCGGGTGGGGGATGGCCACGCCCAAAAAATGTACTTAACGAACGTATCATAATCCACACGCTCTATCTCTGTGCCTCGTGCGTTTTTTGGCCTGGATTTTTTTTTCGTACTCCGGTATTAACTCTGAGTAATAGTTGTTGATTTATTCGGAACGTTCTAGCTCGGAGAAATGCATGGAAAAATATAGAATTTGTCGAGTAATTGTGTTGAAATTCCAAGGACGCGAAGAAGCGGAGAAAAAAGGGAGCAACAAGTAAACGAGAATCTGCTAATGGCACTTGTAAATCATGAGGGAGGAGGAAGAGAGGGAAAGAGAGATTGAGAATGTCTAAACTCTCGAAAATGCTGACGGCTGTGAGGATAGCACGAGTCGGACGATGAGGACCTTCCCGCCCTTTCCGTCCCGTACATTCGTCGTTCTGAGAAATTCACAGAATAAATTCAAGGGCCGGGATGATTCGGATTCAGACTCTGGAAAATCTCATCTCCGACTCAGACGTTATTTCCGTTGGTTGATTGGAAATCTCTCGCTGGCTAGAGTGACGCGAGGAGGTCTCCCGCGATTGCTATGGCCGATTACTTGTCCGTCCGTACACGGTCAGAGCTTACTCTCCTGAATACAAATGAACATGCCGAAGCCCTTTTCACCCATGGAAAAGAAAACGAGAAAAAAATAGTCGCGCAATCGAAACGCTGTGCTCTCTATCCTTAATCGTATCAACCCCCGGAAGTTACTCACACTTCATCTCTCGTGTGAATTCAAGAACATCCCCACCAAGGATCCCGAAGGGTGCAAATTTCCAAATTAGGTTTTTCAATTTTCATTCTTTCTCGCATTTTTTTCATTTGTATCTCGTCTTCCGTCAAGGTCATTCTTAAAATCACTCCCTCAAAAATGATAAACGATGCAGGTCTTCAAAATACGACCTTCCAGTTTGTATTATTTCTTCCATTGAAAAATCCAAATTTGGTTCTTCTGTTTTCATTGATTTTCCACTGTTTCATTAGTTTCGCCCTGGCAAGGTCATCTTCAAGGACATTTCCGGCAGATTTTAGAAGACTGGAAAGTTTAATAATTGGGTCTTCCAGTTTTCATTGTTTTGTTTTGTCGTTCCGTTTCTGCCTCGTCTCGTCAGTTGTCCTCAAGGACGTTCTCTCAGTGACATCGCAGGCTGCAAAGCTCAACAATTGGCTCTTCCACTTTTCATTGTGTCTTCAATTGCTTTGTTTGCATCGCAAGGTCATTAAAGGTCATCCTCAAGGTCACTATGCGACTTATGATCCACCGATCTTATCGAACTTTCCGGAAGCTCGCTTGCGTGTCTTTGTCTCGTTTTCTCTTGCATACTGTGTGTGTCTATCGTGGACAGATTCACCCACGATTTTTCTATGAAATATTCATCGGGCTGGTGAACGGAAGCGTGTCTTTCAAGCGCGTTGCTTCACTTTCTCGTTATCCAGGACCCCCGCAAGCTGTAAGCTCGCGTAGCCTAATCGAAAAAAGCTCCACTTTATATTCCACGCGTTGACGGAGCCATTTGAAAGTCAAACTGTTGAGCGACCGGCCTCGGGTGACGCCTCCGGGGCCCCATGCACGCGCAAACTTCCGATACAGCCAAGTCCGTCGACTCGTCTCCGTCGCCCATACCCCTATCGTCCACCCTTCTTTCCCTGCTTTCTCACTTCGGCTCGTCACCTTGAAATAATTCATCCCCCCTCAGTCTCTTTCTCAACAGCTTTTTCCACTCTTTCCTCCAGATTGCACGGTCTTGTCCTGTTATTTGCTTTTTCCTTTTTGTTTTGATTTTTGTCAATGCGTTTCGAAAGACTGGTACAGCGTTTCAGCAACTCTTGAGGTTTCTTTTATCGCATTAAAATTAGGTATAACGGAACTATTAGTTTTACAGATTTTCCTTTTATTATAATTAAATTGTTCAATTAATGATCAGTGGTAGCAATAACAATTTTTCTTTTCAACACGAAAGGATGGGATATAAGAATTATTAAAAATTAATTATATATATATATATATATATATATATATATATATATAATAAATTATATAAAATTGTATGAAGGTGTTAAACATTCATTTGAAAATGTATCAATTCATTGATGATAATTGTTATTTAAAAAAAAAAATATTTAAATTGATTTAATGATTCATCGAAAATTAAATAATAAATGGCAACAATTATAGTAACTCCAATTATAGTAATTGATGAAATAAAAATGAAAATAATATTCCTTATTGAAACGTTAGCTAATTACCTCAATATGAAAATCAACGAATTTTCTCAACGAAAACGAGGAGCCAGTCTATAATGACAATTTATATGTTATTTCATTTAATTCCGATTAGTATTCAGATATAGATTATCGACTGGATATAGATTCGTATTATACAAAGTAAACGACCAGCTACGTCATAATAAAAGTCTTAGCAATAGTTGATAATAATATATACAAGAAATAAACACAAGAAATAATCATAAATACTAACATTATTAAGAACTGTTTAATATTAATGTTAATTGCTTTTTTTTAATGAAAAAAGTAATTATTAATACTCATAAATTAATATCAACAATGAGAATCTTAGTATTGACAAATTAAATAATAAATAGGCGTAATAATAACGTTGAGGATCAATGTTAAAAAAGAATTAGAAAAAAGCATTGAAGCCAGAGATTGAGTAGCAACGAATTGTTTCCGTGATTCGGTAACTGCGTGATGAACGAGGATCACGTGTCACCAAGCGGAGGGTGAGAAACCTAATAGATTTCACATCAAGCAGTTGTACCGTCTCTTGGGGTAGTTGAGCGGCCTCTAGGAAACCCAAGGGGTCACGGACCGGATCCTTTCATGAATGATGAGAATGCGGGAAAGATAGGGGCTTGGTCGGTCGTTGGGCCTCGGAGCTATCGGTTGATACAACAAACCATCCCTTGTACCCTTTGTTCCATGCATTAACCCAACCTGCACGTTTTATTTCTGTTTTTATTTTTCGTTCTTTCTGGGATGTACTCGTCTTCGTCAGAATTTCTCGATAGGGAGAATTTTCATCCGGTACGTCCTTGCCCTTGCGGGCCCTTAGGGCGAATCGGGGATGAAGTCTGGACCGAGTTGACCGCAGACGAAGGTCGCAACGACCCGCTGGCTTCTCCAGGATCCAGGTACTTCGTTCTCGTCCTTTACGGCCCTTCGGCCCTTATGGTCTTTCTCTCGTTACTACAAGGGTGTGATGGTCTCGATGATACCCTTCGGCTAGGTCGATCCTGACGACTTTTATTTTCCACCTCTCATCCTTCGATCCCTCAAGGGCAAAGGTAACAAAAAACTTTTGGGCAAATTTTTCATTCCCTCCATTCTCAAAAAGCTCTTTTACTTCAGTACCAGAACTACGAAAAGGGCCGCGATGTTTTTAGCGCGAATCTTTGACTCTCAAGGGATTTAGGAGTTACGAAAGATTTTGGAAGGGATAACATTCGGTTACTATCGAAATGAATTTTCATTCGATTAAGTGGTTTGAAAAATGGCAGTTCGAGGAAAAAATTAATGCAGAGGATGTTAAAAAATCCCTTTGGCTCGCCATGCCCTTTCCCTTCATCGAACTCTTTGCCTCTTATATCTCTGATCATTCGCAACGTGCGTTTATGGAAACGATTATTATAGGGGAGTGAACACGCCCTTGCCCTTCTCCCTTTCCCTTGAATTGTACACGAACATTCCCATAGCCCTTTTTTTTCTTCTTCTTTGATTTGACGATTCGTTTCTCGTTCGATAATAATTCTTTATTTTTCGACCTTCTATTTATGAAGAAAAAAATGCAATTTTATCAGGGCACAAAAGGGAATTGCGAGACGAATTTCCCTGAGCATAGGATCGATGCAAAAAACGATATAAATTCCGAGATGCCGAAAGCGTAGTGCTATTTATTGAGCAGATTGATAGGGGATGACTCGTTGCCTCGTTTTTCTTCCAGGAAATGGAATATCGTTAATAGAATGCATTCGGAATATCGCAGGCCTGATATCGACTCAGGTATACGAATCTTACAGTCTCCGAGTCTCGTAAAACTTATTTCTCAAGATATTTTATCTACTCTGAGACGATAATATCACGGGGCGATATTATCGTCTCAGGATAGTTAAATGCAGTACTTACTCCCTTCTTTTCTCGACGCTGGATAATCTTCGTATTTTCATCAGGAAATAATATATTTAGACTTTCGAACAGTCATTAATTTTTCATTGGTTTAATCCGATGGAAAAACTATTCGTGTATCAGTGTTGGATCTTTTGTAAATGTAACCTGAAAATTTGATTTTTAATATTGATTACAAGCTGAGATACTTTGGTGATGAATCGTAACGTGATGATCACTTTAGTGATCGAATCATTGGACTTATTTGGGTTTAAGTTTTTCAAGAATTATTCGATTTTCATTTAGTGGTAATTGGCACCAAATGATACGGTTGAAATTTGTTGTTTAGAGATCGTTTAATTCTGACCGATGATCGAATTATAATTTTCGATGATGGAGTGTTTGGGTTTTATTATAATTCCGCGTAAAATGAATTAAAATAAAATCGCCTCGATCAAAAAATCGTTTCCGGATAACCAAAATATAAAAATCTGGGTTTCCAAAAATGTCCACCTATTTCTCGAAACATCGTTTGGCCATTCATCACCGGTTAATTAAGTAATAGGAATTCCCAACTAAGGTTCCGACTTACCCGACGGCTTTTTTCTAAAGAGCTTTCCTTTTGAAGTAACGATCGTGTCATTCTTAAAGATTACAACCCCCTTCCCCTAAGAGGGTTGTACTTTCGCACCCCTGGTGTACCCGAGTGACCCAGGGTTGCTTAGCGTGTCAAAGTTCATCGATGGTGTAGTACGAAGCGTAATGTACGAATGTCACGTGAAACTTGGGTCGTTGTGGGGGGGGGGGGGGGGGGGGGGGGGGAGGGGGAGGGGGGGGGGGGGGGGGGGGGGGGGGGGGTAGTTGAAGGTGAGGGGGTTAAATTGTCAGTGGCGACTGAGGAGGGGTTGGGGGGTCGAATGAAGTTGTTTCGGATTGATATCTCGTCGGCATAGCGCCATCGAAATTCTCCGCAAATGTATGACCTAGCCAAAGGCCAGTTTTCCGATTCCACTACTCCGCCCCATCACGCTTGAAGCGTAGGGTAGTTGAGGGGGTTGGGAGAAATTCCATCCTCTGGAGGTACGATGACGGTGAAACAACTGCGGTGAGCGAGTCTCGTTATCGCCGCGAACGTAAAGTTGATATATAAACTTGATGTTTATAGCAACCCCCTGCCTTTATATTTGTGGTGGGGGAATAGATTGGGTAGGGGGATGTCGCGCAGGGTAGCAAACGAAATCGGGCACCCGTGAAAGATTGAATCTCGCGTTTCATCGAGTCGTTAAACCGAACAATAATCGCCGACCGAGACCCCGAGAATTTTCCTCAACCGCCACGCACCGTAATCCCGGCTCGAAGCCGGTCTTTGGAACCTGGAAATAGCGAAACAATAACGTGTTTCGCGCACAGTGTCGACTAATCGCCTCGGGCGTCCGTCGCGTCACGGGGCAATTGCACGTAAGCGGTATCGGTAAAGAAGATTTACCGACGGTTGATAATACAGATCTCTGAGTTACCAACAGTTGATAAATCGACTCTATAGACAAAGTACATATCCCTGTATCCATAGTGCATCACTTGGCACGATCGTACGCGTAACAACTGGCCATTTTTTGTTCTTCCTTGTTTCACATGGTGATTCGGAGTTTCCAATCGTACCGCGAATGTACCTCGGTCCGCAAAAATTGTGCAAACGTGGGTGCTCCGAGTTGGTTCACGTTCTTCTGGGTATGGGGAAAACTTTAAAACAATATCGTCGGAACATCCGGCTCCCAGGAACGTTTACAGATGACGATGAAGGTAAAAGGACGAGATAATGGGATATCTGATAAAAGACGAGCGGAGGGCGAGCGAACGTTTTCGGAGCTTCCAAGGAGAATACCCCACCGCCATCCTCCCTGGGATACTCTATAATACGACCTGGAAGTATTCTAATATCGGCGAAGCTTGAGCACAGCTGAGGAACGGGGGTAAGAAAGGAGAAGATAGAGACGGGCAACGGGACGTTATAAGGAATATAGTACTGGAACGTGTGTGCGTGTATATGTGTGGGCTTGCTCTTCAAGATTCATCGCGAGGATGCCCGGGCAACTCGATGCGGTCGTCGGCGACATTCGACTATGCCACCCGCGACTACGGAACTTCACTAGACGATTAATATTTCCAGACAATAGGAATCCCGAGGCACGAGTGTGCCCCAACCTTCCATCCTCTCGCCCTCCTCCCTCCCCACTCCTCGTGACCCGCCGATTGCTCATTCGCAACGACCTCGTATTTCCTTTTCCCTGTCGTCTCCGGCAAGGACCTGTTCCGCTTCCGCTGATGTATCTTTATACGTTTCTTTTAATTGGTCGTATTTTAATATACATCAATTATACGTTTTATTAGGATTTGCTTATAAAAAATACAGATTTATTATTGTTCGTGAAAGTTTTGTTCTTATTTTTTTCATGGCCAAGAATTATTTTTTTTTCAAATAAACTTTTCGCCATAGCTTTCTGGCTAGCATTAACAAATGAAACTAATAATTGAGTTCTCTCATACACAAAAACGAAAATAAAAATGTGGAAGCATTTTCATATTTCTGTTTACATGTTTATTACAAAAGTAATTAAATACTTTCACATAGATATCGTTCTATTAAAACAAACAAACAAAAATAAGAAAACTTCCATAATCAATATTAATGACGTGAAATATCAATATATTGTAAAACATTAATATTTATTATGGCAGTTGTCCAATTTTTTTGGTTAAGAACCCGTTGCAAAGCAGCAAGAAAAAATCACGCGATACTAGAATCCCCAAAAAAATAACCAGGACCAAAGGTAACTAGAATCCGTTGAAAAGTAACAATGACAAGAGTAAAAGCGAGAAGAATTCTTTATAACGCGTTGTCGTTTGGGTAACTGCCATATCTATTTATGATTGGCAGAAGAGTTGGCGTGGCTCGCCTCTCCCTCGTTTCGAACAAAAGGAAGGGTCAGTAATGCTCGGGACACGGTCGGTAAAGTAGGCAAGTGTGCTCTTCACCACAGATGTCTAACGCACACGTGACTATCCGGAAAACCAAACAAGCCCAAACAAACCCAAACAAACCCAAACAAACGTGACCATCCGGATGCAAGGACGAAACGGTGTACCTCTTCATCTTTTCACCCCGTTCTTTCTCTCTATTCCACTCTCTCTCTCTCCCTGTCGCTTCATCTCGGTTGTGGAAGGGACAGAGTTTGCGGTACACGAGTCCGGAGCCAGAAGAGCCACACGGAGGGCCTCGTGTGTATTTCTGTGCATGTGTCATGGCACGTCTGCTACCTAACGTACGAGGCAAGTTTCCTTTGTCTCGCAAACTCGTAGTCACCGGTGCCTGTGACCCTGTGCAAAAGCCACCCCCTCCCCTATTTCCCAACCCCCAACCCCTGACCCACCTTCTACTCCGCAAACTCACCCCCCTGTTTCACCGTTCATGCGCTTTGTGTCCCATACCCGTGAGAGAACATCCCGGCATATTCATTCTTCTCTTATTCTCTCCTCGTCCATCCGTACCATCCCCATCCCCCCTCCCACCCCTCGTCGACAAAACTCAACTCCTGTTATAGACAACTTTACCTTAAATATCTGTGCGGCGATTTTCATCCTTCCCTCGCCCCCTCCGTTCGGTCTCTTTTCCCTCAACCCTTCAACCCTCCACTGTCTCGTAACCGACGAACTCGCACCCTCGGGGCTACACCACGCGGTCACGCCTTAAATCAGAAAGTTTTCTCCGTGTGTAGATCCTCGGGCACCTAGAAGATCCTCATATTCCTCACTCCCTCCTATCTTCCACCTCTTCGAGCGCCTTAATTCTCAACGAATTCGAGCGTGGGACGACACGGGAATGCCGTTCCATACGAACGGGCCATCCCCTCGTTTACTCTCGTAGGGTGCTCCGGGAACAATTATTCTTACTTCTGGAATCACTTCATACGTGTCCAGGTTTCGTGACTGTGCCGAGGGTGGAAAATGAAGCATTGAGAATGGAAACCGTGGGTTTTCTTTTTTCATCCCCTATGAATGAGCGAGGGTTGAGGTCCCTTGGATTCACAGAATGGAAAGGGCGAAAGTGACAAAGTTTGGGGTCGCGAACTCGAGGAAGCCATAATACTCTCGATTTCACGATACGATGTCAAATAAATTTACATACTTTTAGCTCCCGTTGGCGCAAACACTCTCAAACGAGGCCAAGTCCTTTTCAGTGCAATCATAAACCCGAACAATCCCAATTGTATAATTTTCGATCCGTGGTTTTTAAGCCCAAGCAAGTTTGTTTGGGTTTACGATTCCCATACCCAAGGAAGTTTAGTTTGGATTTGTGATGACCAAACCCGATAAAGTTACGTTTGCGTTTATGCCATGTAAACCTAAGCTAGTGGGGGTTGGGTTTATGGCACTTAACCCCAATCAAGGTCGATTTGGGTTCATGGTACTCTATCCCATGTTGAAATGTTTGATATGTTTCGCTAAATTAGCAATATATATGAAAAGTAACGAAATTAATAACTAATAATAATAATAATTAATACATAACCATAATAACATGTCCAAACATTGGCCACGAAAGTGTTCGAACACAGGGACGATACAACAATTGCTGTCCGAAAACTGGTACTATTTGCTATTATTCAACATCTTAATATATATATAATTATAAATATTCAACTGCCAGGCGTTTAATGTTTGCGCTCTGAAAGGTAGAATTTACGAGCTTGATGGTAGTTCCGGTAATTGTCTTTAATACTGATCCTTAAGTGAATAATAAATTCTTAAACTTCAACAACCCTTAACCGTTCGAGCATTGGTACCTTACGATAATCCCAAATTATAATGAATAACAATTATTTTCCGTTCTACGACAAACGACGAACAAATCCAATCAACATTTAGACACGGCGTACAACTAAACCAACCAAAACTGACTTTCCAACTTTTTTACGAACCCAAACAACCACGTCACGAAACCAAACAACGCCAAGCAAACTTTGAGCCTCGTAATAAATTTTCGTATCGCTATTTTTCATCTTATCGCATCAGCTAGCTCTTAACCTTGGCGAAGATCATAGATCCCCGCGAGTATTTAACTCATGATCCTACAGGGACCTTGGATATTCTCGTCGCCACGTTTCGCTCCTTTCGTAGCCGCTCTTTTTTCTCCTTCAAAGTTGATTAAGACCTCCCTTCACGAGGGGGTTTCGAGATCCGGTACTTTTTTTTTCGCTCGGAAAGAAATACTTGATACTCACCACCAGGCACAAATTTCCCACGCGACCTCTACCCCGTCGACATTCATTCCCTCGTCCCATTAAACGACCTTTTTTTTCACGTTGGATTATCTCGCTTCTACCTTTGGACTTCCGGTTTTCCGATCCGTCAAAGATTTTTCTGCTGTGCATTTTTCAAACCCTCGAAAACTTTCCAATCTTCGAAAGTAGAGTTCTAAATATTGAAAGTGGACGAAAAATTAAGGCCTGTGGTTTTTGTTCGTCGGTGATCACGCGTTGAAGATTGATGATGGGGGTTGATAGAAGATTGAGGATTGATGGTGATTCGAATGTATAGAAGCTGAAATACTTCTGCTAATTATTTTTCAACCCCTTCGAAATTTGCTAATCAACGAAAGGAAAGTTCAACATATTTGAAACATGAAAATTTCACGCTGTCGTGTTTGTCTTCTCAATGTTTTGAACATTGGTGTTAGGGGTTGATAAATGGAAATTGAGGGAGAGCTTCGTTTTGCTGTTTGAGGCGTGAAGTGACTCGTTGTTTTATTTAATATTAAAGAAAATTCTCCCGCTGCTCCACTCTTCAATCCCATCAGAATTTTCGACTCTTTGAAAGGAGAATAAAAAATGTTGAAAAGATGAATATTTGCGGCTGTAGTTTTAGTGTTTTTTATGCTTCGGAGATTGACGTTGGTGTTTGATGGAAGTTTGGGCACATGGGAGTTGGGGGGGTTACTGTTCGACACACAGGGATTGGGGTATGGAGTGTCTCATTTTTTCCTTTGATGTTCACGGAAATGTTCTCATCTTATCCCCATCCCTGGGGCAAACGAGTCTTCGTAGTTGAGGTAGAAGGAACCCCCGAGTGTAGCAGAGCGCGAAGAGTTCCCTCGCCAATGTTGACGCTACGCCCACGGCGCGATATTACACTGCAGAAAATTACGAAGCCAACGAGTTGCTCTCGCGGAAAATGGCATATCGGTAAGCGACGACGTAGATAAGCTCGCCCGTGCGCGACCGCAAAAATAAAAACAACAAAAAAGACAAAAACGGAATAAGAAGCCGTCCATTTTCCATCAAGTTATCGGATACAAGCTGGCTATCAACCCAATTAATAAGATGACGCGATCGACTCTCGAAACTGCCAGCCTCTTGATCGTTTTCACCCTTCCAACCCTGGCTGGTCCAATCACTCAATACGTCGTTGCGAAAGATCACAAAGTCCGGTTGGGTCAGCCCCAATAAACGGTTGATTCGATTGGAGGGGGTTTGGATCATCAGAGTTGCGAACGTACGGACTGTAGAAGCGTTTCCGGTTGAAAGGACGGGGTTCAACCGTTGTCGAATTGGATGAAAAATGTTCGCCTGGAACGAAGCGTTTTTTTTTTTTTTTCATCACCAGCACCCTTCCCTTCGTGGATAGGCTACGCGGGGGTTGGTTACAGGGGGAGAAACGCTTCCGTGAAAGTGGATGGACGATGCACATAGCGTGAACGGCCAACGGTACAATGCAAACAACAATATGCAATCAAGTAGTTGACGCTTGACGTTCACATTACCTCGCCATTGTTGGCTTGTTTCAACGTCATTCCGGGATTACCGATGTTATACGGCATGAGCATGAGACAGCGAGAGGAGGAGAAGCTGAACGGGAAGATGGAAGGAACCAACTTGGGAAACAACGGGTATGTGTAACCATGGACGAGATATGTGTAAACGGGGAGGGGATGAATCCGAGGTCTCAATTAGGGCGGCCATTATTTGGCAAGGGTATCGCGAAAGTGGCCGGCTCGGACATACTCAGCATGTAATACGCAACCACGTGATCCATAATTCTGCGTCTGATCGTATTTGGCATCAGCTGATGCGTTTCGACCACTCTAGGATAGCTCAAGGTTGTATCGCTTTAGGCTAAGGTTTGGATTTGCTTCCCCATTGGGAATTCGAAAAGAGATGGATTTTCGAAATGAAGTGATGGATCGCAATATTTTAGTATAATTTAGTATGTAAACAAGAGCAATCCTAAACGTAGGCAAAGAATTGCCTGGTCGCGATCTTTCTTGATGATGACCCAAACAAATCCAAACGTACTCCATCGTAGTCTCCTTCATGAATACCCAAACGAACCCCAACAGCCCTACACGTAATCTAAGAACTGTCTGACAGTGACCGTTCTTGACGATGACTTAAATAACCCCCAAACTCGATCGGTTCTTGATCAAGACCCGAAGGAACACAAATGTTCATCAGCAACTCTCCTAGAAAACTCTCCATGCTGAATTTCCTGGAACAATGAAATCGCGAATCTGAAGAAACGGAAGCATCATCTGCTAGTTCAAAAAGCTACCCTGTTATGTGCCATCAACGAAGTTCATCAGCCTTTGGAGGCTTCCAAATGAATAATTCGTTTCAGGATTTCAACCAATACCGTTTCTTCGCCCTTTATGACTTTGGCGCGAAGACTAACGTTAGCCAGCCATTATCAAAAGATGCCCATCAAAGACTTTATCTGGAACTTCATTGGAAAATATGGTTATCGGTCGAATAGGCGATGTAGGTAGCTACGTAGATGGCGCGCGATGACCACTTTGGTGTGTTATCTCGCAGTGTCCTTTGAGTCTCTTTAAGGGCGTACTTGGAAGCGCGAGTGCTGCTGGCAGCTAGAAATTGGTACATACGTATCCCGCAACGTACACACTTCCGGGTTTCGAGAGATCGTTGCTACAATGCCGGTGTGAGATTCGCGCGGGTTTTCGAGATCTGGGGAGGGTTAGGTACCCCCAATGACGGTTGTATCGGTTGAGTGGTACTGTAGTTTTGGACGGTGTATCGAAACGGACCGATACAAAGGGCGGGAGCTCCCGAGGGTCGTCGAGGTTAAAGGGGTAGTCGGGGGTGGAAATTCGGAAAGGCGAAATCGTAGGGGGTGTCGATGGAACACGATTTCGAGTAGCCGAATGGACAATGGCCGAACGATTCGAGAGTGCCGATGCCGCGGGCGGGCTACCTCTCCAAATCGAGCCCCGTCTACCCTAAACCACCCTCAACCAACCCCAACTACCCCTCTGTTGTTACGGAAAAGGTCAGCAACGCCGGAGGAACCCTATTGATTTTCCGAATTTATGGCTGCCATAATGCAACAAATATTTGCAATCTTCGGCCGTTTCGGCGTAAGGGTAGTTTGCTGCCCGTTGAGGGGATGAGACTCGTGCAGCTCTGAACTCCGGTGGGACGGGACTTTTTGGGGGATGGGCCATGTAGACATTTGCATATCTATGAGCACGTACTGCACTCCGTGTTCTTTCCCACACCCCACTTTCCAACCCCTCGCCCCCCTCCCCCCATCCTCTAGCAACCCTTCCTTTGCCTTTGCGCTTTGCATGCACTCTCCGTCCTATTCTTCGGAGACGATTACACGGCATTCGCACCATTTTTCTCCTCACACCCTTCCAGTACATTGGCTACTTCGTACAACGACCACGCAGGGTGGAAACGTATACCCAAACAAATTCATTGTCCTCGGCATCGAAGTTTATTGATTCCAGGGAAAAGCAAACGGTGCGTTATTTTCTTCTTTATTTGATAGTTCTGCATAAGAGCCTCCTTTAGAACTATCCACGAAGCGAGCTTCTTTGGAGTAGGATAAAGAATAATCCCTATTATTAAGTCTTCAAAATTTACATTACCTTCGAAAATCAGTTTGTTTATTTCTGAATGTTTTCAATTATGTTTATTTATCAACATTCTCTTTACAGCTTTGTATCAGGATTCGTTTTATGATTTATTCATTATTTGATATGTTGAAAACGCTATTATTTATATTATTTATTAATTCAAGTATTACGAAAGTTAAGTAATTTTGTAATATTTCATATTCATGGATAACATATTTTAGAGGTCGTTCGGATGAAGATTGACCCTTTTTTTAAATTCCACGTTTCATCGTAAAAAGTATTTTTTCAAAATTTTGAAACGGAGGGGGGGCTGATGTTTGATGATTTTTTATATAGTTTTGTAAAACTTGACAGATGTCGCGTTGCGTAGCTTCGCGGCGATGTCGATTGTCAGCGCAACTTTCCGTCACTTCACCATCCCCAACCCTCAATGCCCCTTTCCCGAGGATAAGAGAGGGATGGCGAGGGGAGATTAAATTTCCGCTTGGTTTCTCCGGCTTTTTTAATTCACAACGATATTGGATTCGCGCTTTTCCGTCGCGTTTATTGAGCGGATTCTGTTTCCCGTTTAATTTCGTCGGCCGCACGGAATTGTAAACACTTTCTCGATGGAACTTCCGGCAACGAGATATTTTTATGTTCGCGGCTTTTGTCAGGTTCTTTTTTTTTTTTCTCTTGTTCCTTGCACAGCGGCACATTGGAAGCTCAAAGAGTATCCGTGACGATTTTATGCCGGGAGAAGGGTTCGGGGTTGTTTTTCAGGGGTGGTTTTGGGGCAGGGGGTAGTTTCGCATCTCCCGTTTCTTCTTTAATACAGCAAGTATCTCATAGCGAAAAGACTTCTTCGTGACAGCCGTAGTTGGGACGAACGCGAGCGCGAAAGTGGAAACTTTTAACGACAGCGTCATCCGGGGGGGTAGATTCATCCCTTAGACGTAAGGGATGAAGAAATGGGGGAGGACGCCGCGAAGCGACACCGAGACGAGGAAAAATGTGAAGGGGTTGTTGCTGGGAGAAGTCTCGACTCGAATGAGCTCGAAAAATGTCCCGGGCTCTAGGATAAATAGGAGTTGAGGCGAAGTACATCGAGTTGCCTACTGTAAGAGAAGAGAAGAGGGGGGGGGGGGGGGGGGGGGGGGGGGAAAGAAATTAAAATTTTTAAAAAGAACAAGACTTTTGGAGGGTTAAGTCTTACAGGATAAATAAGAAAATCATTAAATGTCGGTTTTCAATGGTGTCAACATTCGTAGGTATCTCAAAATTCAAGAAACCATGTGAGACAAAGGTATGACCATTTTTTATTTAATAATCAAGTAACTGCAAATAAATAAATGGCATCGTTTGTAATCTGTGAGCGAGATAAACAATAAATAATTTATTAAACAAGATTCGGGAAGAAACAATATTTCAATAGCAAGAAAAAATTTAAAAAACGATGACACGATAACTGCCGAGTGAAAAACCTTTTAAAGTAAATATAAAATCGTCATTATAAATATAAATCGTCATACGAAGATTCTTATGTATGGATTTATTTATATTATAATTTAATTTATACATTAATCATTAAAAAAACTTTATTTTTAATAATATTGTATTTTTACCTACTGTTGTATTCAAGAATTCTGACAGAGAGATAAACGTCGATAACGTAAGCATGTAAATTCAGGTGCAAATTAAATTATTTCTGAAAATAACCTACAATATTGAAATTCATATGGAAAGGAATAAGATATCGTCAGTGAAAATAAATAATGAGAAGATATTGAAGTGTTCTCCTTGCTGAGATCTGGATAAATAATAATTCATCAACAAAAATACAAAAATTAATCACTTTATTTTCGCAAATAATATTCAATAATTGAATAAAAATTGCAATATATATATATTCTTATCTGGTTTAGCCGACATTGTCAATAAATATGAACTCGTATCCTTCGAATTGTAACGGGGAGATAAACAATAAATAATGCATCAACGAAAATCGAGAAAAACAATAAAATATACCCAAAAAAATTCGTATTAAATAAACATCAATAAAAAATTATAAACGTCACAGAAGTTAATACAAGAAATTCCTTTTATAGCTTGGTGTAGAGATCAATAAACAATTAATTAACAAAAGTAGAAGAATTAATTTAAATAAATAATATTAGGTAATATTAATATAAAATAAAATTAAGTAGAAATCTTACGATCTCTGTTTTTACATAAAATCCAAATAAAAATCAGTGTAAAAATGTTGAATTGCAAATAAGTGAATTAGAGATAAATAAATAATTAACCAACTAAAATATAAAATCTCGATACATGTTCCAAGACAATATTAAATTAACAAATAAAAATCTCACGTCTTTTATTTAGATATAAAAATCAATTTTAAAAAATAGCAATTATAAACAAATTAATAAGAGGCTTTAACAAATAATAATAAAAAATTCATATATTTTTTCCGAAATAATAGTAGACGATCAAATAAAAGTCTCACGATTTAAATTTTTACATAATGCCGGTTTACTCGTTTGTAAATATCGAATTTTTGGCGCGATTTCGTACGCTGACAAGTCTTGAACCAAATAGTCAGGGGGCTGGGGGAAGGAAAATTTTAAAAGGTCTCGCGAGTGGTAAATCCTGTACAAATTCAATACAACTGCGATAAAATCGGTTTAAAGGATACGTGACGTATGTAGAGTCGTGAGGGTATTCGAGGAA
The DNA here is from genome assembly GCA_030523105.1 of Ophioninae sp. A BG-2022a. Lineage (NCBI taxonomy): Eukaryota > Metazoa > Arthropoda > Insecta > Hymenoptera > Ichneumonidae > Ophioninae sp. A BG-2022a. The sequence continues at coordinate 20,212 of JAPYZI010001672.1, forward strand.
ATTCAAGTTCCCGTACCAGCTGTGTAAGCACTCATCGGAAAATCGACTTTCCCCGTAACTTTAATGCACTACAGACGTCGTGTGATGCGACCGCGGTGGTTGGGGTTTCCAGGGGGATGATTCTCTTCAATGATGCACGAAGGATCGCGTGGCAGGCTTTCGGTTTCGACGCCAGCGTTAAATTATGCCGAGTTTGTGGGATTTTTTTCGCTCCGACGTGCCCAGAAACCTCGACCAATTTTTTTTTTCACTCTTTTACCATTTTCGAAATCCAAAAAAACAATCCGAAATACTTGTATCCGGTATTATTATTTTTTCAATTGTTCCCATCATTTTTCTCCCAGTTTGGGAAGTGAACAATCTTTTTTTTTTTCAGATTAAATTAATATTTGACCAGTTGATATATGAAACTTCGATTTTTTCAGTTTATTAATTAATAGATTATGGAAAAAATGTCATTCTCTGTTTTCTGAAATTTTCTAAAAAATGAGCAAAAGTTTATTTTAAAAAATTTTTTTCCCCTCTCCTCATCTGTTTCGAAAGTGAACATTTTTTTTCTAGCAAAATGTATTATTACAATTAATATGCAATAGTTATGATACACTTTTCAATAAATTTTGTTCAATTTATTAAGTATTTCTTTTCTTCGTTTTTCAAAAGTAAAAACATCTTTTCCAAAAAAAAAATGTATGTTCCATGAACGAGAAAAATGATTAAGAATGCGAATATTCGGTATTATTTGTTTTTATGTTCCATCATCGAGAATATTTTTCGTGCTGTTTCGAAAGTGAAAAAAAAAAATTCTGTCCAATTGGATATCCGATGGACGAGGGCTTTCAATTTATCGATAGAGGAGATGGTGAATTGGAGGTGGAAATTCAGAGATTCAACGAAACGGGGGTGCGTTTGGCCGTGGGAGTTTTGGGAGGTGCGTCGAGGTCACGAGGATTTTAATGTTATAAGAGACGCAATTTTGGTTACGGGCCAAACCGATGATTCGGGCAAACGTTGCAAATGTTAGCCGCGCCTCATCGTCGTAAATAGCTCAGCTGGAACCCCGGAATCGAGTTCATTCCAATAAAAACAAACCCCTCTCGTTACTTTTCCATATCCATTCGAATATTCTACCGAAATATCACGTACTTTGCCGTGAACAATGTGACAATTATTGGAACGAGGATGTTCGAGGATTTTCGCAGCTGTTTCGATAACCGTGATTAAAATCACGATCCTCCGAGTCGAAATCTCATTTTTTTGCTTAAACCCGAATTTTGACTCATTTTTCGAATCCGCGAAGAATTTTTAATTTGTGTTACATATACAATGTTACAAAAGTAATAATGCCTAAACATTCTATAAGTCTGAAATGAAATTTATGAATTTTCACTGATTTTATAAACAAAATATTTTATCAAATGTTATGTCAATTATTATTTTAGAATGATTTGTACAAAAAAAAGTGATTATCTTTATTTTAGTTGCCGAATTTTATTTGTGAATTAGGTATTTTTTTTGTAACAATTTTTTTCACGACCATTCCACTATTTTTTTCTACTGTTTCAATATTGTTAAAAAATCGTTAAAGATTTTTCAGAATTGAATGTTTATCCGAAAGTTCGTCAAGAATTTTTTAATTTTAGATTACAGTCTTCTTATCCCAATTTCTTTTTAAATTTCAATGTTATTTTCTATTGGCTTTCGGGAAAACGTTGAAACGAAAGAATAAACCGTATTTACTTGGAAAAAAAAATTCTTAGTCAGGAATTCCAACGACTGCTGAAAGCTTTGGAAAAATATTCAGCATAGCCGTCAGTGCCTCTGTAAAAAAATCGGTCGAGCAGTGAAAACGGAAGAAAATAAATATTCATTGAAACGTTATTCTCTTGCCAAAGCTCTAATTCTGCGTTATTTCCAGGTCGTCAACGTTGAAATTATATCCGGTATATTTAGGTCTCTTCTCACCCCTTCCATCTTCAACGCGACTCGATTCTCACGCCAAGTTGTTTTTTTCTCTCCTCTATCTGATCGGGTGTATCGTCGATTAAAAAAAAATGGAGGACGTAAAGGTTTTGGTAGATGGGATACGACCATCTCTATGACTTATTGGCGACCATTGGCAACTTCCGGTTCATCGGTTCGGTCGTCATTTCCAAGGATATAAAATCCGGCTTAACCGCGAGGTTTGCTTTCTTTTTATAATGGAAACCTATTTTTATTGTGGTTCAAAAAGTATCAAGAGCTTGCTCTCACCTGACGGATTATTCGAGGTCGTTGAGACTTTCCACCTCGCGTGGTCATGCGACTATACCGGAGAGGAGCAACTAAATAATTCCTCTTCTGATGAAGTGGTCTGGTAACTTGACTTCCGCTCGCCCACAAAATTTATCCGCCCTTGGTTGTCCTATCACGTCAGAGAATTACGAGGGCCAACTTGTTGAGTACCAACTTCTGATTTTCCCACCCTTACACCCGAATAAATACCATCATCATGTTCCATTATCACGAGAATGGAAATAGTGGACGATAATGGAAAATGGCTTACGTTCTAGTGTCGATGAGAATTCGATTTTCCATATTCTTGTGTCATGTGCATTATCAATGAGAACGTAAAATACTCAAGTACTTAAAATCATATTTATATCTGAGTACTTGACGATAAATTTTAGTACCAATTACTCAGGAAATGAAAATTTTGTGATGGAATATTCGGGAGAAAGTTATATTATCGTGTACTTCGTCGTATATGTGCTGTCGGGTACTTAGAAACGTATATTCGAAAATAAATGTTACCATCCGGTACTTAGATATTACTTTTGCTACACATTACTGTGAAATAATTTTGATCATCGAGATTTTTTAGGTGAATTTCGATATTAAGTACTTACAAAAGTACTTAGACGTACTTAAGTACTTAGAAACAAAATTTGGTATAAAATACTCAGAAGTAGTTAATTATTACATCGATCGACTCGAAAAAAAATGCAAATACCATTGAGTACTTAGATATAAGTGTTGCTATGAAGTACTTAGCGAGAAATCCCATCACAGTATACTTCAAAATAAATGTTACTATCCGGCACTTATAAATAGCTTCCGGTACTGTGTATTTATAAAGAAATTTATTTTTACTTAAAAAATTTCACAATCGAAGAAACCGTTCCACTAACCAGTACTAAGAATACTTAGAACCAACGTTTTAAGTACTCCAAGTACTTAGAACACATTTTTTCTATCGAGTATTTATAATTTATTCCGTTATCTTATCGGAGAATGAAAAGAAACAAAATATCAACGTGATGAGAGAAAAGGGTGGATGACCCGTGGAAAGGGTGAAGAAGCTTTCACGCTACCCGGCCACGATTAATCCGACCTTGGTTCACGATTTTCCGGCGCTCTTGCGATTGAAAATAATTACTATTTCGAAAGAAACACGCCCACTCGTGAAAGCACCGTTAAGTGCGGGGGCGGATATCAGCCGGTGTTTTTTTAGCCCTTCCGCCGCCTTCTGCCTCGTCCCTCGAATCTGCGCCGTGATTTTTTTTTTTATTCAAACAACCTCGCATCTCCGTCCGCTGATCGAAACTTGCACGGGATCCGAAGAAGCACCGGAAGGCCCCTAAAAAGGCGTGCCCTCCATAAGTTACCGGAAATGAACTGTTTCTCATCCCCTTAATTATTTGATCTTGATTTTTTTTTATTTTAATTAATTTTCAATATTAACTTTTCAATTTTCACTTAAACTTAAATCTTAAAAGTTAACTTAAATTGAACTTAAACTTAACTTGAATTTTTAATTAAATTTCAACAGAAAAATGTTAACTTTTAACTTGAATTGATATTTAATTTTAACTCTTCAATCATAACCACATTGTTGAAACGTTTATATTTTAAATATTTAAAGATGTTGCTGATTTTTTGCAAGGTCAGAAACTACCCCCTAAAATCGGGGGTGGCATTTCCGGTGCTTTTTCATCTTGGAGCGGAAACTGGCGCGGGCTGACAGCTCTCCCGATATTTCCGTGGCAGCCAGTCGAGAGGTTGAAAAACCGGGTACAGACTCGACGTGTGTTCACTTATGGCGTATCCAGCCGTTGATGAAAGTAAGCTCTTCCGGCCCTTTTCGAACGACTGCTGCCTCGACTGGCCGAGATCACCGACGGCGGGGCGGGAGGGAGGGAGGGAGGGTTTTATGGAGGGGATAGTTGAGGGTGGCAGATTAAAACGCATTTCCAAGATTTCCCGGATGTCCCGGGCGTCCATTTTTCCCCGAGCTTTTTGTGCGACATCGTTCATACGTGACTCTTTAACGTCGGGGGGATGTTACCCCGACTCCCAGTGGGCTCGCTGTGAGAAGTCTTCGTCCTGTACACTACAGAAGATTTCTATCTTCGACGAGACTTAATGTTCCGGATAAAAATTGCTTTTCTTTCATTTTTCACTTTTCTATTTTCCTTTACGCCAGGAAACCAGTCATGGATGTGGCGAGTATTTGGAGAGATTGAGGCTGTCCATTTGCTTGATAAAAATGTGATTCGAGTAGGGGTGGGTTACCTGCACGGCAAATTTGACGCTTTTTTTCGTCGCATTGTTATTGGAAGATGTATCTTTCTCTTTTGGATTCGGAGGGGTAAATTATTTTATGGCAATTTTTTTTCACGGGATTTTTTATCGTTACTGATTGGGTATTTGTTTGAGCTTCAGTTTATGCGATACATTGCTGATTTAATTATGATTATTTCAATTTGGTGACTTAATTGTGAATTACCTAGCTAGGGGATGAATTAGCCAGGAGTACTTAGGGGATGAAGTATTCAGAGGATGACATAACTAGGGGATGAAATACTTAGGGGATGATACACTCGTGGGATAAACTCCCTAGGGGTTGAAGAGCATAGGGGATTGTATAAGGTATGAAGTATCTACAGAATGAGTTAACTAGGGGCTCAAGTAACTGGGGGATGAAGTATCTAGGTGATAAAATACCTGAGGGATAAATAAACTAGGGGATGAAGTCTTTATATACAACATTACTAGCGGATGATGTACATTGAGGGTAAAGTACTTAGATGACGAACTACCTAGGGCTTGAAGTACTTAGAGGATGATCTACCTAGGGAATGAACACCCTTGAGGGTAAAGTACTTCGGGGATGTAGTAATTGGAAGATAAAGTACCTAGGGGTTGAAATAATTAGGGGATGAACTACCTAAGTGATGGAGAACATTAGGAATGAACCACCTAAGGGATGACGAACTTTTTCGATGAAATATCTAAATTATGGAGACCGTCAGGGACGAGTTACCTAACAGATGGCAAAGTTTACAAATCAATCACACGAGGAATGGCGAACTTTAGGACTGAACTGTTTAAAGAATGGTGAACTTTAGGGATGAACTACCTTAGAGTTGATGACCTTTAGGGATAGAGGACTCAGGGAATGAAGAAATTTAGGAATGAAATAATTAAGGAATTGCGAACTTTTGGGACGATTTACATAACTAATGTACTTTTGTAATAGAGGCGATCTGTAAGAGATGGCGAACTTTGGGGACGAACTACTTAAGGAATGATCAACTTTAGAAATGAACAACTCAAGAGATAGCGAACTTTAGGTATGAACTACCTATGGAATGCCGAACTTTAGGGACGAACTACTTACGAATGGTTTTTTAGGTGATAAAAGGATTGTCCTTGATTTGTCACCAAGCAATAAACCAACCGACAACTGTTGTTGCCGGTACGGTTCGGTTATCGAGTGGTGACGTTTCGCGGTAAGGGCGGTTTTGGGCTAAGAGGATTGCGGCTGACCATTAAACTCAGTAATAACCGCTTCTCTCGTCGTTGACCATCGAGAAAGAGAAGGAAGAGTCCGTCAGAGTGGCCAGTGAGGATCGCGATGATCTCGCCGCCCTTACGACCCTCTTCGTCCTTAGAACACTTCCTGCCCTCGTATACGTAGAATTAATAACGACGCTCAATAAAGCGGTTGCACTGTTGCGACCACGAAAACCCATTTCTACGTTATTGTCCTCTCGGCGTTCGTGCCATTCCTTTGGACGCCATCTTTGACCCTACCAAGGCTCGCTATCGACCAGAATGTGAACGAACCCAAACCCAACCCTCGATCGACGACCCTCTCGAATTGAAGTTACCCTGCGACTTGCAGAAAAGATTTTCATCCCCATGTTGGTTTTAACTACTTGATCAGGGGTTGAATTATTTTCGATTTGGACTTCGAACGAGATTTTGTGCTCGATCTCTTCGGTGTTATTTTGACTTCAAAGTGACTGTTGCATCTTGAAGGTCGATAATTATTTAAGTGCTCCGTTGGTTAATAAACGACACAACGCTTTCCTGCAAACGGAGCGATCGATAAAATTCTTTATGCTTTTCTTGCTCGACACACAAACCAGCGTTCTCTCTGAAAATCCTGCACCTGGAATTGAAACTTTTCCGAGCTTTTATGAAAAGCTCAAAATGGAGCTTTCGAGATTGCTCAAAGGCCTTCTACAAACGCGGACCTGAAAGTGAAATTAGTTTTTAGAAAGTTCTCCGCCTTCTTTCCGTATCCCTAGACTTCAAAAATTCCTGAGCTTTTACGAAAAGCTCAAAATTTAGCTTTCTGTGCCTTGTTTCTGCACATCGAAGCTTCCGGCGTTCAATCTGGAGCAATTTACAAAATCGTCGGCAAAGCTTGCGCATCAGATTAAAAAAAAACCGAAAAAGAAAACATCGTTGAGATGCCAAATGAAGGAAAAAAGTTTTGAATGTTCAAGGAAAAACGGATATCTGTTTTCGATATACGCGCTTCTAGCTCGCATTATAAAATCCGATTGCCCTTCGGTAAAACCCTTTTTTTTCCTCAAATCCCTTCTTCTCTTTTCAACGGCATTGGCAAGCTCAATTTTCGAGGTAAAAAAGGTATCGCAACTGGGGAGACGCCGAAGAAATTCGATCGATCGCCCATTAGCCCTGCCTTTCCACGTGCGAGAAAAAATTCAATGAAAAATGAGGAAAGCTCCTGATAAAAGTTTGGGGAATGAAAAAAAAAAAAAAAAGAACTCAGCGAGACTGGAGAATTTCGACGATTCGTAACGCATTGAAAAGAACGATGGCACGAATTATAAAGGGAAAGATTATCGCCGTCTCCCTTCGCTATTTTACGAGCGTGAACTTTATGGACGCCGAGTCTGGCGATCCAACTTTAAATCCATACAAAGCGTTGTCCTGCACAAAATGTGAATGGAGAAAAGCTGAGAAATGAGAGAGAAAGAAACGAAACTCCGAATTTTCTTGCGCTTTTTGTTTCGCTAAAATTTTACGGTGAAAAGGAGGAAGAGAGTTGGAGGGTGAAGAAAGAAAGCTCGGGGGTTGCAAGCTCGAGATTTTTCTCTCTATCTGTCCCTCCCTTCCTCTCGCAATCGGAACAAACTTTTTATCCTCCGCGGTACAGAGTTTTTTCTCCTTTCACCTGGAAAGCTTCCGTGCAACAGCGGCAAAAGAAACGAGCTTTTTTCCCACGACAGTTGCAAGAGAAAAGAAAGGGGATGAGAGAGAGAGAGAGAGAAATAAAAAAAAGCGTTTGGACGGCACGCGCGCGCGTTTCCCATACTTACTACGACGAAACAAATAGATTCCCGTTGCGAGAAAATATTCGGCTATATTTCAATCTCCGGAGAGAGAAGAATAATACGTGGCACAACCCCTCGCAATCCCACCCCTTTCCATCCGCCATCCAACTATTACTTTGCTCCCGAGTAGACGACACGATCTATGCCAGCTTTCCACCCCCGTTCTCTACTCTGTCGTGAACAAAAAATGATTTACATGGATTTATAGTCCTTTCTTTTTTTTTTGTTCCTTCCAGGTCCTCGACCTCGTCCTAGCTTACGTGTCCAATTGGATGATTTGAAAATTTATATTTTTGAATTGAATATATTCGAGAGGTAAATTAATCTGAGGGTGGGAAATATTGAATCACTCATTTTCAGGACCTGTCTTATTATATATTCTATACGATTTTCAATGGAGAAATTGAATTTGATACCAAGATAATTTAAAATCATTTCAATGTTTTATGTTTGTTCAGACCTCGGAAGGAATTTCACGATTTTACGATTTTTTAATTTTTGTCAATCAAAACGCGAAGTATTACGAAGATATAAAATTCATAGATTAAATTTAAAGATTAAAAACTCAATGATTCGAGCAAAAGATCTAAAATTCATAGATCGGATTTGAAGATCTAAAATTTAAAGACCGAGTTGAAAGATATAAATGATAAGGGTTCGTTTCGAGATCGAATATTTAAATCGATATATCAAATTTTTAAATATTTAATTTGAAAAGATCTGACATTCAAAAACCATATTTGAAAGAATGTATTTCAACGAACATATAAAAAAATCGAAACTCCAAAGACTTTATAAAAAATCTAAAATTCAAAGATCAAATCTAAAGATTCAATTTACAATAATTGTATACAAACATTAAAAATTCGAAGATCGAATTTGAAGATTCGAAACCCAAAAATGTAATTTTAAAAAATATGAATAATCACCACATATTCAAATATTTTCAAAATAAAATTCGAACATTAAATCCTAAGATTTAATACTTCGAATTAAAATACCCGGAAATCAAAGATAACAAAAATCAAAAATACGATTTTACAGATCAACAAAAAAATACGATTTAAAAGATCGTACATAAGAAAAGCATTGGTTCTTCCCAGAACTTTTTTTTCGAAGTTAAATAAATAAGGTGATCAAATTAGACTAAGAATAAATCATGTTTGGGGTCTCGGTGAACATCTCAAAGATGATCGGCTAACAATGAGGCGTTCCGGATTCTAAGGGGGTTGGTCATCGATGGACTGACACAAATGCCAGTAACGACAGGGCAATAGGCCTCGGAACTGCAAATTGCGGAGCAATTAGGAAGCTCTGCCTGTCGTGTTGAATGGTAAGGCATTCAGGACAAGGGATGGACACGCCGTCTGGGGGATACGGATGATCCATCCTCCGATAGACGAGAGCACTGAATCGATTCGGCTGAGTCTGTGGCTTCGGGGAGCCTCTTCGTGTACGTAAACGGATCACAAGAGCGTCTGATTTCCGTAGACTAAACCGTCGCGAGTGGTGACTTCGCGGGGGTCAACGATGGAAAGCTCGAATCAAGATTTATTCTCGAAATTCTTCAAATGCGTGGATTAATTTCCAGCGTAATTCTGCTAGTCGACCAATGTGATAAAAAACAGTTAGGATCATCCAGAGCATTGACCTAAACTATCAAAAATCCTTTCAGCCATTTCTGACAGGACATCTAGTTGGGGTCATCAATTCCAACGAACGGGAATTGGATTAGCCACTTCTGATAAAATCTCTAGTTGAGATCATTTAAGCCAAACAAACGTCAATTTGACAAAGCGCTTTTAAAGGGATTTCCAGTTGAGGTAAATCAGGATATCAACCCAAACCAACTGGAGTTCTATCAGCCACTGTCGGCAGGATATCCAGTTTTGATCAGCCCAGAGCTTCAACCAAAAGCAAATAGAATAAATTCGATTAGCCACTTTTGGCAAGACATCCAGTCATGGACATTCAAGACGTCAACCCAAACAAATGAAAATTGGAAGCACCAGTTCCGATAGGGTCTCTACTTGAAGTAATCCAGGACATTAATCCAAACAAACAATGTTTCTATTGTCCACTTGTGCCAGTCTGGCCAGTCGTCGTCATCTAGGACCCTGACCGTAACGAACCCAAACATGAACTGTGACCGGCCGCTTCCGGTATAACCCCCACTGGACCACGATACTAAGCAAAACCACCAAAAATCCAATCAGCTGATCCTGGCAGGTTTCCCAGTTGACGTCATCAGCAGACGTTTTTTAATCATCCGAAACTCCATCATTGTATCTCTCGGTTTTGTCGGCATGATTGATTTTGTCCGCCTCCGATAACTGAGTCAACGTTATCGGCGCTTGCGTGGACAAAAAGATTGTGTGTGCGCGCGCTCCAGGGGAGGTGTGTTGCGGTTGATGGTGCGCAAATGCACACACCATCGTTTATTAAATTTATAACGCGATCACTTCTCTCCTCCCTCCTCTGTCGCGAGATAGAGAAAGAGAGATAAAGAGAGACAGAGGGAGAGAAATAGATCAAGGGGGATGGGAAGAGGAGAAGGAGATAAAGTGGAAAGTGGGTCTTTTGCCATTCGATAAAGTCGAGGCGTCGACGTTCACCGGGCGTGACCATCCCAACGATCGATTTACCGCAAAATTGTCGAGCTGCCTGGCGTGACGCTGAAAATTCAACTATCCCAGTGGTGTGTTCATTTTGGGCAATCGCAGCGGTATTTTCCGATGGGTGGAGGAAGGGCCACGGGGGTGGAGGTTTTCAACGGGGTTGGGGGTCGAAGGGTATTGGGGGTTAGAAGGGTTTGAGGGGATTTAGGAGGGTTGGGGTTTTGGACTTTGGAAGGGGTTGGGGTATTTAAGGGGTTGGAGTTGGGGGTTAAAGGAGGTTAGGATTTGGAGGGGATTGGGGTTTTAAGGGGTTGGGATTGGAAGGGGTGGGGCAATGAGCTTGGTGGATAGCCGGAAGCTCCGGTGGAACGAGGGGTGGACGGAGACGTGTGACGAGTGGAGGAGAAGGATGCACGGATGGAGACCAGACTAGTCGGACTATAAACCACAGAAGACAATGGCTGCTTCGGTAATAGAATAACGCGGGACCACGGCACGTCCGATAGCGATTCAATTAATGCCGTTATCCTGACGCATCGACCTCCACGCTTCAGCCCTTAAACTTCTTTTACATCCGCTCAAACTTCGCCGCTTTTACGTTTTGTTCTTCCTCCCTTTTGGTTCTCCATTCGCTCCTTTATGTGGTTCAACCTTCTGACCTTCCTCGTCCTTCATCTTTCACCCCTTGTCCTCGGTGACCTTCACGTTTTTCTCATACTACTTATTCGCTTGATGTCGGTTTCTCTAGTGTTTTCCTTCTTAACTGATTATTCGACATCCCTTTGTCCTTGATCCTTGACCTTTTCCTTCGATCCCTTTTTATTATATTCTATTTTTTCTGTGATCTGAGTTATTTCACAGAAGCTTTACTCCTTGATATTATTTATTGCGTGCGTACTACTTTTTTCGGTTTAAAACATCCAACCATTTCCATAGCTTTTTAAAATTTACGATGGGGATTCTCAGGATAATCCATATGAGGTTAGGACTCGCTATGGTCTTATAAAATAGTATGTAGCCAGCGAACATTACTTTGTAATTTTTAGTTCGTTTTGAAAACTTGGTATATTGAAAACGAAAATTCATTTCAATGATGTCTTTTCTTTATCCTGTCTTCCGTATTTCTGCTCGACTGATTCATATTCCTTTCTTCTTTTCACTGTCTCCTTATTTTTCAACCTTCCATCGTTTTTATCCATTGCCGTCGTTTTACTCTTTTCTTTCTAATACTCTCAGCCGTTTTGCTCCTTTTTCTTTCCTCCGCCACTTACGTTTCCTCTTTTCCTTTCTCTTCGGATTTTTCGTCCCTGATCTTCACCCTTTATTTTCACCTTGCGTTTCTCTTTCGCCTCCTTCATTTTGGTTTCCAGTTTTCGTCTTTTCGTCTTTGCAAGCTTTTTCTTCTATCCTCCTTCGAAGCTTTCAACTTCTTTCTCCCCATTCTCATACCACCTTTTTTTTCCTCTTTCCCAATCTTCCCCTCTTCCTATTCCCTTCTGCCACATCATCTGCCAAGATAAAAATATTCTTGACTCGAAAATCCTTCTTCTTCAATTTTCACTCACTCAAACTCTACTTGTCCGAGTATCCGACGAGTTCCTCCCAGATATCGACGAAAGCTCGCATCCCCCCACCCCCATTCCCAATTCGACACGGGTTTACTCGATCTCTACTCCGGACATTCGGTCTCATTACTTCTCCAACTGAGGGGTATTATCAACAATTCCTTGCTGGCTCATTATTTCTAAAGTGCCCTCGAGGAAAACTAGAAATCTCCGTGGATTATCAGTGCTAATCTTTTTTTTCTTTTTTTTTTTGCTTCATCCCACATTTACGGCCCAGTTGGCTCAACGTCAGCTACAACGCCTGCCTCTAAAACTACGTTTAATCGCACTCCTCGCAATTCGAATGCTCTCTCATTGCGTCATTAATTTCGGATATTGCCAAGCGTTCGCGTTCTACACCCTCCCTCACCTATCCTCGTTATATTATCGCCAACCGGAAGTGCCATCCCCGTACAGACCGGGGGTGCCAACGAATTTTTGAAAAAGGAAAGTAATGAAAGGTGGTGGGGATTATTCGTTTGTATCCGGTTTATCTGTAGCACAACGAAAATTTTCATCATGACCATCCGAAATTAGGGTGTTTCAACTGGACCTGGAATTCCAGGCGGTTGGAATTCGTCATTGACTTAATGGAGAAGTTTGATGATGAAGTTGATTGACATGAACATAATTGTGGATTATTTGAATTTTCTTTTTATATTGTAAGATTGAATTAGACATGACGTTTTTCAACATTACATTTTGAAATATCAATATCGGAACATCGTACTTTAGAATAAAAATTTCAAATACTACAATGAAACATCTGTTGTACACATATCGAAATCGAAGATTAAAAATTCAAGGATAAAATAAAAAATCACAAATTTTGAACATAGATCTGACTAATCTGAAATTCAAATGAAAATTTCGAAAAATGGATATAAAAATTAAAAGAATTATGATTCAAAGATCCAATCCGAAGATACAAAATTCAAGTGACCGATTTGAACATTAAAAAATACAATTTGTAAGTTTAAAGCCAAAAGATAGTTATAAATTAAAAATTTCTAGGTCGAACAAAGGGATTTAAAATTGAAGGATCGAATAGAAAGATTTATAGGCCTGAGGACAGATAAAAAAAATCAAAAAGTTCGAATGCGAAGGTCCTTGTGAACTTCCAGTTCGTCTGGCATCTGATCACGTCCAGCCGGCTAGGTCAGTTATGGTTTGACAGGAACTGCCAGGGCTTTGGAATTCGTCATTGGCTTGGTAATACGCCTGATGGACTTCATTATTGGTCGCGGAGAGAAAGGGATATGCGGAAGGGCATTTCCCACCCCTGAGCTTGCAGCATTGACGATATGGGTTGGTTTGAGAATTCCAACAATTTTCACAATAACGCGATATTGTGGCGTGGCTATCGGGGCGAAATATGCTCGGTGTTATTACATAAAATATATACGTAGGTATTTATGGGGTGCAGAGCTCATCAATGTTCGCCGATACGTGCGTAAGTTTCTCGGTTCCCTGCACATCAATGATTATTCCCTGTTTATCATTGACAATGCATTTCTACCCCCGAATCAATAGCTCGAGACTCCACGACCCCAGAATCACCCCTTGCCCCTAATCCCCCAAAATGTTGCAACTTTTAAACACAGCAATGAACTTGTTCATTATCCCATATCATTGATAATATATTTCATTCCCGAATCAATATACCGAGATCTTTCAACCGTGAAACCACCCCCTAGTTATCAACCCTAGCAAATTTGTTCGTGTTTCCAAAGAGCAATAAACTCGCCCAACGATAATTCTCCGTTTATCATCGACGATAAAATCCTACCTCCGAATCAATAGTTCGATACCCAGGAAACCTGAAACCACCCCCTAAATATCAACCCTCTCAAAATTGTTAGTGTTTCTGAAAAGCAACGAACTCAACCAATAATAATTCTCTGTTTATCATCGACGATACTATTCAACCCCTGAATCAATAGCTCGGGACCCCACAACCCCTAAACCACCCCTTTATCATAAACCCTCACTAATTTGTCGAGAAAAAAAAATCAGTGAACTCGATTCACGAGCTAATAATTGTTCGGAGTTTTCCGTCTCGAATTTCCACGTGCGTATCGGTATATCCAATTAATCCCCTGACAAACGAGAATTATCGGGTGGCAATCGACGGAGGCGGGTAAACAATGCGCATGAGAGTTAACTGGGCCGTGCGAAGATAATAATTCCTGACCTGAGATTTACACGAAGAAATTATTGGTAATTATCGCAAAGTGCAACGAGCTCGCTCGTTGATGTTTTTTCTTTTTTTTTTTTTTCTGAAATACCAGAAGACGCTCGTGGACTCATCGGTGATCGTTCATCGACCTGTCAATTGGAGAACCTCTAGGGGGTGGAAAATACGATGATGGAGGGTAGAAAAAAAGCTGGGCCAACAAGAGGGATGTTTCGAGCGGGTTCGCGGTGAATGGAGTCATCGCTGTTGTCATGCAGATCGAGTAAACGAACCTATCGAGCGTTTTCGCTTTATCGCACGCCACTCAGCTTTTCAAACGTTTGTTCAGTTCGGTTAAAACGGATTTGTTGAAAATCCTCGAATGTTTTTCCAACCTATAGCGGAAGCGTATATACGAACCGCCAAGCGATACCAAGCTCCTGACGCTTTCGACCAATTTGCAATTCAAAACGAAAATTTAATAACAAGTTATCGCTGTTTCCCACCGACAAATTTGTTTTTTTTTTTTTTTTTTTGGGCTGCCAACAATCGCGCCCCCTTCGATGAGTTCATGACGAGACACTGGCGATCACTTATTACAACCAGCAAAATGGAACAATATATGCAACATATTGTGTGACTGGCATAGTTATTAAAAAAAGTTATTAAAAAAAATGTATTCTTTATTAAATAAATTTAAAAGATGAAATAATTGACTGCGATAATGGATCGCAGTGTGAATTATTATTTAAGATTTTTAGGTCGAACCGCGAGATAAATAAAATTCAAAGATCTCAATTTATAAAAATCATATTCGAAGATCTGATGCCCAAAGTTTTGACCTTTTAAGATTTAATATTTTATTATTGCATTCAAAGATAAACTGTAAGATAAAACTTATGAAGTTTCATCGAAATTAATTATATAAAATCATAGATTAAATAGAGACATGTAAAAGTTAAATATAAATATTAAACAACTAAAATTCATAGTTTTAATTTGATTGTTCAAAATACAAAGGTCCAATTTGTAAGTATAAAATAAAAATATCTATGATAAAAAAATAAAAAAATTAAATAGATAAAATTAAAAGAATAAATTAAAAAAAAACGTTTCCTTGGAGGATCTCATAATTTATTAAAATCACTAAAGTGCAATTTTCATCCTCGAAAATAGTAAAATTCATTAATTACATATATTGAGATAAAATAGACAATAAAATAATATAAACTTAATTAAGACATGAAATAATTTCAGGAGTGATCAAATCCGTTTCCAAATTTTAATTCAGTCGTAATAAAGAAGATTGGCTCTTCAGGTGCTTCGTGGGACAAGAGTAGTTTTCTCCGGCAATGTCAGAAAATAAATATCCCCCGACGTAATGCGTCGTGTCAGTAGTACAGGTCGATATACGTGCAGACATGCCAGGCCACGAAACGTGTAAAATATCGCGTGACTCACGCGCATCGGGAACACGAGAAACCGCGTTGTTGCCTTCCGATTTCAAGAAATTTCCAACGTGTTATTACGATTTTGCGCTTCACACTTTGAAACCCCAGGGAAAAAAAGAGAGATAAAAAATACCAATCGTAAAAGTGTTTCGATCACTCGAATGCTATTTTTGTTTTGCCGTGCAAACGTAAATTCGTTGTCGTGGATATTCTACCACGAAAAAGGAAAATCGTAGTCATGCTATTATTGCGTTGGAAAGTTGTCATTATTATTTTAACGGACCTTCATTTCATGCCATTTTTTTTAACTTTTCGTATCTTGATCGAGAATACTTTTGATCATTATTATCAATACCATGAGCAACGAATAAAAAGTGTTAAAAAAAACGAAGTAATGGTGATAAATCTACGACAAACCGTATCATGATTTTTTCACTTATTTTTTTTTTTACTATAAGCGCCGAAAATATTTTTCCATGTATTCTAAAAATTCTGAGTAAAGCATTGAAAGTTCGAATAAAAAATGTACTTAAATTAATACGAGCATAAGTA
Source organism: Ophioninae sp. A BG-2022a (assembly GCA_030523105.1). Lineage (NCBI taxonomy): Eukaryota > Metazoa > Arthropoda > Insecta > Hymenoptera > Ichneumonidae > Ophioninae sp. A BG-2022a. Next base: position 36,244 of record JAPYZI010001672.1, read on the forward strand.
CCTAAAGGAGTATAGTTATATTTATAATTATTTAAACAAATATTAATTCCACTGCAGTTTTCGAACTTATTTATTTTTCCTTCGAACGTATTTTTTATTCCTCGAACTCTGAGCAATAAATATCGTATCTCAATAAAAATGCAATCGAATCAACATTTGAATAACGAAATAATTTATATTTTTAAGTATATGAAATGAAGCTGAAGAATGAAATTATATTTTAAACATATGAATATATTTTAATGAAGTTTCTTCAGAATTCAATGAAGCTATACATTTAATAAAACAATAGATTTAACAAAGTTATTTTACGAATTTTATATACAATGTTTTGCGAGTTTAATTGTAATATAATGTTTCGAGATTTTAATCAAGAGCTTAATACAGATACTGAAAAAAAATTGCAAGAAAAAGCAAATGGTGAAAGATACCGTAGACTGTTGATTATTTACAGCTTATCACACATGATAATTATTGTAATTCTTTCGACAGACTTCCGGTATGAATTATGTATTTGATAAGTGAAAAAAGCAAGAGGAAAAAAAACGTTTGGTGGGGGGGTGCGAATGGTGAGAAATACGAAATGATTCAGGGAGGTTGGGGGCAGTGGAGGCGACTGTTGGCATCGTGGCTCGTGTATCATCAAAAGGAGATTCAAAAGTACAGACTTTGCGGGTTCTTTGGCCGGGGGTAAACGTTGCCAGAAAAGGCTCGTGTCCGAGCGAGCCCGGTAGTTGAATACAGCTGTGTTTAGAAATTAATGAATATTCAAGCCCCGGAAAACGTTAAATCACGTACCACGTGATCACGGGGCCGGAACACGTGAACTTTCCTGCCCCGTGCGACGTAAACTCTCTTTTACCACTTTCCCATCTCCTCCCCTCCCCTTCATTCCCGGCCTCTTGATAAACCGATGTCAGTGAAATTCATTCGTTTTACTAATGGCCAGGAAGCGGAGTGTTAAAAAGACGCCAGCGGGGGTGAGAATTTTCAGCAGTGAAAATTTACGAGCCCAACCCCTGAACATTTTTCGATTAAAGTATAAGAAATTCTCGATCCCCTCTCCAAATCTCGGAATCAAATGTTTTTCGCGGTTGAAATGGAATTTGACGTACGAGGACAAATATTGCAATTTTTTACGCTGAACATTTTATTGAAAAAATTGAACCGAGAGGATTCGAAATATAGAGAGTGAAATGAATATTCGTTGAAAATTGAAAGTAAATCTGAATTCAGTCGATCAAAAACTAAATGGAAGATATTCATACTGATTCGATTCAGAATTGAATTAGAAAAATATGAATTTTTCCCATTTGCAATTGACTTGGGAAAATTTGTTTCGATGCAATATAGAACGAATATAAAAAATCTGTATAGGTACGATTCAAAACTGAATGGACAAAATTTTCAATGATTCATTTCGGAATCGAATAGATATATATTAATTGTTCCCGTTTAATATTGAATTGAGAAAGTCTGCATCGATACGATTCGAAGTTCAATTGAAAGTATATGAATAGATGAAATACAAAATGGAATTGACAAAGCTTGAATCGATGCCATTTAAAATTCAATCGAAAAAAAAAACAAAATCGAAGTTGTTCCAAAGCGAAGTGAAATTTACCAAGGTTATTAAACTGGATACAGTTAAAAATAGTACTGAAAATCCATTAAAAGTGCCAAAAATCTGAATTGATCGAATTTGAAAGAAAATAATAGACCAATTTTGAATCAAATAAAAGAATCTACCCTAAAGCAATTTACAATGAATAAAAAAAAAAAAAAACTGAACTGATGCAGGTTTTTAAAAAATCAACCCTGGCTCGAAAGAGCTTGAAAAATTTCATGGGAGGTAAAAAAAATGAATGGTGGAAGTAGCCTGTAATTTGCGACCGTTTTTTTAGAGCCTCCACTTTGCCTCGGTTTTTATTTCCTCGGGGTAAAAAAAAAGGGGGGAGTCCTTCGTTCGAAGGTAGAGTAGTCCGGCCGGTGTAGTTTATCTACAGTATCGATGAGTCAGGTAAAATGATACAGGGCAGTTCGCCTTCAATATACGAGCGTGTCGAGTCGGGCTAATGCAGCAAATAAACGCGAGGAATTTCGTCATTCAAAGTTTACGAAGTACAAGTGTGATTCCTGTCAATGCAACGAAGCTATGACAATTGTTTTTTTTTTTTTTTTTTTTTTTCATGAACTTTCGAGACAAATTATAATTGTCTTCGCTCCTAGTATTGACGCTTTAGGAAGAGGCATCAATAGAAAGCTGATCCTCCGTGTTTCTGGTACGAGGGGTAGCAACCCCCAAATTCAATTGGAATTGATCACGACTCGACCTTACATAAATACGTCTGTCGTTAGTCAATGGAGTTGAAGAAATCCCGGAGCTATTTTTCTCCCTTACAAACTTTTATTTCATCCTTCGTTCTTTTCTTTCTACGTCTAGTTCAACGAGGCAATCTAACTTTACCGAAAAATGTTCCTCGGTGCAGCATCCGTTTATTATCGGGGTTGGAGGCGCCAGCGTTCCTCTCTCCTTCTTTCCTTCTTTTTATCTCTCTTGCTTATATTTTCCTTGTCTCATATTCATAAACTTGAGATTGACTTAACCTAAAAAAGATATTGCATCATCCTGAGGTTAATTGAACTCTATATTGTAATAATATAAAATTTAACGTAAAATTAATAAGTCAACTTATTTATACCTGATTTAATTCGTGATTTAAACCTGATTTAATTCGACATTAACCCGATCAACTTGAAACTTAACATTAAGTAAAAAAAAACTAACTTAAAACTTATCTTAAAGCTAGTTTATTAACTTAACTTAAAATTAAATCAACCATAGATATTAATTTGTCTTAGAATTGATCTTGAACGAATTCATTTAACTCAATATGAACGTAAGATGAAGTCAATGCAAGATTTATAGAATAAGCTTAACAAAATCATTAAGTTTATTTATAATAACTTAAGCTCGGATTTATGACTTCATTTGTACTCGCATCGAATTTTGAATGTATATTTTAATGAGCCGTTTTGATTTTTTTTATTATCCGATACTCCGATTGATCACTGTTTATTTTTTGTGTAGTTGTGCAATTTATCGATTTTCCGATTATTGTAAATTATTTTCCCGTTACATTTAAACATTTTTCTTTCAATTATCCTCGACTGTCGTTGCTATTGTTTTGTCCCGGAATTATTAAAATCGCATTTTATTTTTCAATGACAGTGAATTCCTCAGCCACTCGTCATTCCCGTAATATTGGAAATCTCATAAGTTAGAGGAGCCTTATTCATTTTCGGGGGTGCATGCATAGGGGTGGAAAGACAAAGAGTCAGAGAGGGCGAGAGAGAAATAGAGGAAGAGAGAGAGCGAGAGAGAGAGAGAGAGAGAGAGAGCAGTAAATCACTAAACTAATTGGTTAGACCTCGCCAACAATTAATTACGAGAACATAGAGAGGGGATGGGGGTGCAAACGTCACAACGAGATCGCGGTTAAACTCATCCACCAGCACTGGCTGCATTTCGAATTAATATTGTTCCATTCCTGTCGTTTCTCCATTATGAATTATCCGTTATACATTTTTTTCTTTCATTCCATTCCCTCCCCCCTCTCCCATCCCCTCCCCCTAACAACCCAATTATCGTGTCCTCGGGATCTATTAATCTCACTCCTCGCGAAGTAGAGCTATCACTCTCCGACGTCTCCGAAGTGAGGAAGGGGGTAAGGGCACCCTTCGTGACACGCAACTATTTACCGGATCGTGGCAACCCTCATTTCGGCCTATATTTCTCATTCGCGGGGGCGCCAGGGCTTGAAGGTTTGATTAATCGTTCGTTATCATTCGTACAAGCGTGCAATATCATCCCCCCCCCTCCCTTGCCAGTCGTCTTCCCCAAATCCGCGAAAACTTAACCACGGGTACACAGAAAATCGGTAAAAGAAAAAACTCATTATCGGGTGATTCGTAGGGTCAATGAGAAAAATGTACTTAAGGAGGGAAATACGATTAGGACAGCGTTTGCTCAATGATTTTCACGAATTTTTTTGTAGTATTAAAAATATAAGTATTTTAGTGAAACTTTGAGAATATTTTGTACATATATTTAAGTATATTATGTAAAATTTTTTAAAAGTTTCCTCGCAAAACACTGAAGATATCAGCCACCCCATATTGCAGTTCACAATCGTACTTTGCATTTTGCGTAAATTCTGGAAGCCCCAATTTTCATCGGAAATCAAACGAGGTTGAAATTTACTTTTATTATATGTCTTTAATCTATATCAACCTAAATTCTATCAAAAAAATTGAGGATTGAATTTTTTACAGCGTTCGAAACAAAAAAACATGATTTTTTGCCATTTTTTACAACTTTTTTTTGCAAACAAAATATTAAAAATAGGAATTCTATAATTTCGTTAAAAATTCTATAATTTCGTTAAAAATTTTGGAAACATATTTTTCTATAGTTGAGTAACAATTAATGAAATACAAAAGAATTGATTTTTTGAACCGTCTAACCCCATTCCCCGCTTTAAGGGGTACGTGAAAACTTATTTCTTACAAGGTTTTTTGTTTTTACTCAAAGCCTACAATGTCAAGGATATTTTTGGGCTTCAAAATATCAGCGGCCGATTCTTGTAATTTTTATTTTTTACTTATAGTATTTATTTATAAAATACATTAATTAATACTTATATTGTTCATGGTAATGAACATGCATGAATGAATCTTAATATTACGTTTCGTATTTCACATTATAGAAGGTGATTGATAATTCGATACATTCCTTGTGAGGGGTAAACGTATAGTTGATTCGCAAGCAATAAAATTATATACTATACTGGATGAAATCCAATAGTTTCCACGTAATTAAACGTCTATTGCTTCGTTTAAAATACCGGATTCCTTGTTAATTAAATTTTAATCTAAGTTGAATTAAATTAAAACGAATTACATTCAATTGAATTAAACAGAAATTCAATTCAGTTAAACTTCAATGATTACAATTTCATGAATTAAATTAAATTAATGTGTTCCGGCAATACAACGTTTTGCTTACAGAACGTTCCCATTACTACCGATCTACCCTCCCCCCTTCTGTGGATGAGATTTTTTTTTATTGATTAGTTATCAGAAAATGCTTAAAAAATTGTTGGATTACTGTAAATTATTTGTTTGTTGATTTTTTTTCACCTGAGAGTTTTATAAAAAAACATTAATTATTTGATTAATCGAAAAATAATTGTTGCTGAATTATTTTTCTTTCAGCCAAAATTGTTCGAAGTTCAGGCTAAAAAAATATTGTGAATTTCAATCGGACGCTGATTTTTTTAAGACTCAAACATTTATTTATTTATTTTACAATGTAATGGTATTTATACTATATGAAATTTGAAAAATCTTTTTGATATTATTGTTTCCCATGAACCGAGGGCACGTATTTAATATCTCTTTCTCAATAATTGCATAAAGGCATTTTAATATATATACGTCCGAAGAAAATAAGTTTGGAAAAAATTGGTGAACCAGTTTTCGAGATAATAATACCTAAAATAGACATTTTTCACTTGCGCGTATCTTGAATAATTCGCAGGTCGTAACTTTTTTCTCGTTCTGCTAATGACGATTTTTTCTGCCATCATAGAACAAGCGATATCGGATGTGACGCGAACGTCTGAAGACCGAAATAACGTAAAGTAATAAAATTCTCTTGATTCGTGGACGTGACTCGATTCGTAGAAAATCCAATGAAGACGACATTACTTAATTATCCATTGATGGAGTTATCCGATTTACCAGCGGTATATTCTCGCTCCACAAATGAACATCGATTCAACCGTGTCGGATAGAATGAATGGATTAAAATATTATATTAATTGGTTATCACGACGAGCATGGAAAATACATGACGACCGACCCCCTTAACTAGCCAGATAAAATTTGTAGTACTTTAATTTATTGAACATGTACCGTGCTTTCGTGGCTAATATGAGCTATTGCGAGTCAATCTTCGAATGGCAGTTAAATCCTATGAACGAGAGTACGGCCTAATTGAAACAACAAAATAGGGGTGGTTGGGGGATGCTCCGAGCATTCGGTCCAATTTGCATCCTCGACAATGTACGAGAGTACAGATATCACTTGAAACAAATTTACATTCCTAATTTCAGCAACGTCACCCCACTCTCCTACAATATCCTATCCCATCAAGCCCCTACCCCCTAAAAACCCCTTGTTACTCACCCATCCGAAACAACCCCTATCCTCTTTCATTATTTTTTTTCTCCCCCCCCCCCTATTTAAAAGTATAATCTTAACCCCTCGGGATATTAAATTCTTAAGGTAAAACATTTTTCGCCAGGAAACGTTACTCTCGGAGGGAACGTTACAATTATATGGTAATTTTTCCGAATCCATTGCCCTTCCCCAGCTGACTCTACACCGCTTTCTAATCATCCTTCACTTCCTCCAATTTCAAGGTGTCCTTCGAACTTTCTTTTTTTTCACTTTCTGATCTTTCTTGTATCTCATCTGTTGACAATTGTAAATACAATACATCGATTTTACAGTACCCTTCTAAAAGCTTTTTGTTTTTAACCACTTTTTCTACCTATTCGAGCCAGAACCAAATTTTCGAAATAAAGGTGGGACATAAGCCATTTTTATTACTCGCCCGATTGCGAGACTTCGGTTCATCGTGGGGCTTGGAAACGCCGAGAAAACTCGTTTCCGAATATGTATATAACGGTCGAAGAATTTTATTCATCGTTGGGACAAGGGTCAGAGAGGGTGAGGAAGGGCGGTTCCGAGGATCTCTGTCCGCGTGTCCATTGATCCGTGAAAAGCTCGTAATCCCCGTAGAGTTAATTGCTCGGATGACGAGAGTACTCTGGGATTTGCAGACGAGAAACTGTCGAGGGTGGAGAGTGGGGGGGCGGGGATGGTGGATAAGGGAGAAAAAAATTGCAGATGGGCTTGTAGCTTTTCCGAGGAATCAACCGTCAGCCTATCTGGATCAATTTTATAATAACAATGTACCGAATCGAATTCCCACTGAAAGTACATTTTGAAATAATGTAAAATTATTATATAGGGATTTTATCATCCACAGGAAACGACAGGGTTGATATTCGTGTGACAGGTGAAACACCCTCCGGACTGAATATCGACAATTCGTTCGTTCACTTATTGAATTACCCTATTAGCCCGAGTTCTGGATAACCTGATTGAAACAACAGAGAAAGCGAGAGATTTTTGAGCCTCGATTTACTGATGCTCGAAACGTTCAATGATTCGTTGCTCATTTCGAGGTCTCTTCGTAAAATCGGTAATTTATCAATGTCCGTTCATATACCGGGAAAACCTACTTGACGCTCGCTGAAAATATTTCCGGAAGTGTTCGAGCACTTGAGATATCACGATCGAATGAGTGCACGGTGATGGAATGAACGACAAAGGGATGGTACGATAGCACCAGCGCGTGGGTGTCATAACAATGGAAATAGATGATACAATTGGAAAAGGTAGCGCCCAATAAAAATTGAGATATGGTAATAGCCCAATGACAGCTGGAACATTGAGGGCTTTCGCACAAGTATGCCAGGCGTATAAAAGCTCTGTCATCAAGATCTTTCACAAGTGTCCCTGTTGAAGGTGGGAGCTTTCACGAAAAGGTAGCATCCCAATGAAAATTGGGACATTGAAAGTTTTTCTATAAGGGTGGTTCAATGACAGCTCGAAAGTCATGAGCTTTCACGCAAGTACAGTTCAATCAAAGTTTGGGCACCAAAAGTTTTTTACGTAATGGTAGAAGTATACTAAAAATTAAAATATCGAGATCTTTTACGTAAATATTGCAGTCCAATAAATGTTGAGATACGATAGAGTAGCCTAATGAAAGCTAGAGAGCTTTAACGCAAGGACAGCAGTCGTATGAAAGTTGTCATCAAGGGCTTTAACAAAAGCCTGTACTGAAAGTTTGGATATCAGGAGCTTTGGAGTAAGGGTGGTGAACCCAATGAAACTTAGGCCATTGGAAGCATGAATATAACTGTTTGGTGAATTTGTTTGGGTTTCGGTTTCGGTGATTTAGGTTTAGGCTTTGTCTGGACGCCTGGGGGTGTGTCATGTCAGCATCGACCCCAAGGGTGTACGCGAAGGGACGCTTCCCCTCGTATCCTTGCGGAAGTTGATCTCGGTCGTCCAGGACTTAGCTCTTGTAATTTACTGTCCGGTTATATTCTCTGGTGCGGTGGAGAATTTATTATAAAGTGAGTGAGAGGGGGTGGAGAGTGTCAAGTATTTTATTACAGGTTCATGAATATTCTCCCCAGTGAAAACGCTTGTCTCTTCGAGGCCACTTTTTTTTCCCCCAGACACAATCTTCGCGAGCTTCGGGGGGGGGGGGGGGTCTATCGGAGCTCGTAGACTCGGTGGAGTGGGGCGAACCAGCGATGACTACGGACGATCGAAAAGTGCACGGAGGAACGCTGATCTACGCCCCAACTTCTCGAGAAAAGCTTTTCCCCTTCCGCTTCTCATAATTGATAACACATTGGACCCTTGTCCTCCTCGTGCGGCTAAGTGAAATTCTTGAGAAGTTTAATTTAATTATATGAGGCCGCGTGTCAAGGCGATTAATCGCCGTGCATTGGGTACCCCTCGACTCACCCGCGAGATCGCCCATTTCCGCCCCGCGGTCGCGAGGAGAGCGGAACTCCGTTTGTCTTATAGACCCCGTCGTATATCGATTGCCCCCTTCCCCTCCACTCCCCTTGCCACGCCTCGCCCCGCTTCGCTACCGTCGTACTTCTACGGAGAAAACTTGGCGCTCGGTTCGGTCACCGCACCCCCGGGTGCACCTCGCAATTTCCAGGATCCTCGTATTCCTCTCCACGCCCGCGATCCACTCGTTTTCTTCCAGCGCGCTTCAGATGTCCCCGATTCCAATCGGGATGCTCTGAGAGTGAGGGGCGGTACGAGGGGGTAGTTCTCCTTGATCGAAAACCCGGTCGAGTACCGTTTTGCGACGCCGAGATTTTCATCAATGCAACGTTCGGCCGTAACGATCTCCTCTCGATAAACTTTAATTGTAACGATCAAGCTGCCCCCTATCGATTTGCTTGGAGGAAACGTGCCTCAAAATATCGACGACTATTACCGTCGAAAGGCGCGGCAATCCAAGTGGATAATTCCAGGTGTAGAGAAGATCGGGAAACTCGTAAAAAAATTTTTAGTACGTCAAGCGACCGCTAGATGGCGAGTGGCGTTGCGGTCTCGCGCTAACGAAGTTGTGGGTTCTGGACTATATAAGGGTTCGAGGATTCGCACGCTTCTCGTATCTCTCTTCAACCAGGTTTCGCTGCTCTCTTTCAGACTCTCTTGATACTTTGATAAATGGACCTTTTTGGTGAGTTTACACGGTAAATAGTGTCGAGAATCGCGACACGGATGACATCACTCCTTTGTCGACGGGTAACAAGAGGAAGAGGGATATTCGGATGGTGAGATAAATTTTCATTAGGCGGAAAAGGTAGTCGAAGGATCGGGAAACGAAAAAAAGTGTACTCTCGCGATGTAAAAGCCCTCGGGTGTCCTCCAATCAACAAGCACTCTCAAGAACTCCCTTTTCTTAACTCCCCTCTCCTCCCGTTCTCAGCAGTTCCTCCGTGCCATTTTCGCGAAACGGGAAGGAACATATAATTTTTACTTTATAACCAGATGACACGTGAATGAATTATAATCCGGCAATTTGTCACGAGCTTTCGAGAGGCTCTCTCGCTCCCACCCGCACCGAAGATTTCTCTCTCGCGTTTCCCAGGATTTGGCCCTCGAAGAAGAGGAAATATTCAAGAGAGTAATGGAGATTCTCGACTAGTGGATTCTCAGCTCTCGTTTTATTACACTCTCCCTTTCCCATCCCGTGTTAGCCCTTACCCTTTTTTTTTTTTCCTCTCGCCTTATTTGTTTGGCCTCGTCTATTTTACATCCGTCGTTACACTCGCGCGTAATTATTATTTCTGTGCTATTAGGTAGGAAGGCGGGTCGATGTTTACGTTGCCGGCAAACAGGAAAAGTTGTCCAACAAATCTTTCGACCCCCGATCCCTTCTGTCCGCCCTTCGATATCGTTCTATACTTTGGGTTACACGAGTTTCATCCGCTTGAACTTTCTCCCCCCTTCCACCTGTCCTACGGCGAATGTTCACCGCTCTCGCGACAATTCAAGGATCAAGAAGCCCTTCGCAGGGCAATGAAGCTCGGAAGAGTCGGAAAAGTTTGATAAATCCGAACCGTTCGTTTCGTTCGGTACATTATTGTGAAATAGTGACTTGTTTGTGATATCTGAGAGTTTTAAAGGATTGAGAGTCTCGTGGAGATGAACGAAAGGGGCAGGCAGAGTTGACGCAGGTTAAGGGTGGGATGGCGCCATAGAATAAAGGGGTTAAAGCAACGGGTTGCGTCCACTTAACGCTCATGCAACTCCTGATTACTCGACACCAATGTACATCGAGTAATCGGGCAGTTGAACGAAAGTACGTGCGTTCGTGACGAAACTCCGAGGGTTACAGCAACTCGCGCATCAATTCACGTCGAGGCTTTGGCTCTTGTCAACCGTCGCGACGTAATTCTCACTCCCCGTTATCCTTCTCTTTACCTACCCTCATGAGACAAATGATCGCTACTGATTATCCTGCCCTATGAAAAAAAAGTGTCTCCATGAACTTAAGGATTCGTGCCCTTAAAAAATAAAAACATCATTCATCTTCCGAGGATGACGAGTCTCGTAGAAAAGCCCAAAGGGATAGGAAAGGGCAAAAAAAAGGGCGCGAAAGGGCGTTGATTGGAAAGAAAGGCTGAAAAGGTCTGACGTAAAAAGCGCTGTCTGGAAAAAGGACTCGAAAGGGCAGGCTACAAATTGGTCTCTAATTCTCTAAATAAATTCATCGTCGATTACCGAGACGTGGAAACGAGCCCTTAATCAGCAGGTACGAAAGGGCGGAGGGTCAATACCCCGCGGTAGATTATCGACCTTCAAGGGATGACAGCCATCCAAGTTCCTTCCTTCTTCAATATTGGCTCCAGGAAAATGCGGAATTCCCATAATTTCCGGTTTTCAGTCGCTTACCAATCGATCGATGCGATTCAATCCTCCCTCGTATAAAACGAACCTTCGGCCTCCATTGTAAGCCACTTCGATTTATTCGATCTAATATCAATGACGCTCGGGAGACAAAAGTACACGTAGGAGCCGAATTTTCGTGAGGATTCGCCGAAACGAGGAGCGGAAAATATGGGGACAACCAAGACCGAGAGAGAAGGTGAAAAGCTTTTGAAATAACGATGTCGTACCGGAACAATTCCAGTGACTGGACCACGGCGCACATAATGCATGAGGAACAATGCGGAAGCATAAATTTCTCGCTACTCTTGCGTTATCTCTCCAGCCCGGTGTCATCCCCACTCCCTTTTTCACGGTCTCTTCCTTTCTCTCCCCTCCCGTCACTCCGCCCCGGCAAACCCCCTTAAGAATTTTCAGGGACGAAGAACAGCAGGACCAAATTCCGCTGGGAATAAGAAAGGGCCTTGGGGGTGGAATAGCCCCTGGAGTGGAGGGCAACCATGAGAGATTGAGAAAATCGTTTCTCCGCGCTCCTTCGTGGATTGTGGCGAAGACTACAGCGATATGAAGAACCGCACGGGAAAACGATAAAACCTCGCCTGTACGACCGGAGACGAAGAGAGAGAATGCGAGTTACTGGTCGAGATGACGACGACTGCGACTTCGAATTACGGCGATAAGCGCAAATTGAGAGAAAATAAAACATGCTTAAGCAACATTGTTGTTTAAAAAGTGAGAAAAATAATTCTGACCATACATTTTTTCACTATTTCGTTTAAACAAATTTTATACTACATTTATTTACACATTTAATATTTATTTACACAAATAAATGTTCTAAGTGGAAGTTGAGAGAAAATAAAACATTGTTAAGCAATATTGCTGTTTAAGAAGTGTATACTGTGATAAAAATAATTCCGACCATACATTTTTCAGTATTTTGTTTAAACAAATTTTATACTATGATCGGCTAAGAGTTGTTGAGGTTGAAGAATTTATTGTTTATTTGAGGATCCGTTTTAAGGGAATGACGAACACGTTGGAAACTTTTGACGCGGCACCTCGTTACGTCGGTAATGACAATTTTGGGATTTTGCGCTGCGAGTAACTACCGAC
>JAPYZI010001673.1:0-29931 GCA_030523105.1 Ophioninae sp. A BG-2022a
TCGGTATGATTTTCCCTTCAAAATGCTTTTTTAATCATTAGAATCCGATGATTTTTCGATTTTTGGCAGAATTTCAAAGTCGGACCATCGATTTTTGCATATTTTTCCATACATACCCCTTTGCGTTTTTTTTAGCGATTTTTCGAGTGGCTTTTCCGGGGAAACTAAACGAGATAGCGATACGAATCCAACGCCATTATTTAAGTCAGGCAAAAACCTTTTCCAAACCTACCAATTGAATCCCCATAGCCTACGAGAAGGCTATCTTACGGCCTTTTGAAATATCGTGATTTTTGAGATTCTGGAAAAGCGGCCCGGAAGGACGAAAAAAATTTTTTCTCCGTTTTTAAACTTTTAAAAGCGTCTATTTGATCGGAAATTTTCCGCTGATTACGAATATGCCCGAGTTTTTGCCGAAAGTGGAAAATTAGACTGGGAAAATGCGAAAAACGTTACTAGAATATTTTTTTTACATTCTTCTCTAGAAATTGATAATTCAAGGCGCATTAAATGTCGGATTTGTCTTCGTTGTATAAAAATATACATCCACATGGACGTGCGATATGATATTAAACGTCTAAATATAACAATTATTTACGAGCGGGAGTGACATTCCGTCGTGGGACACCCTGTATATGGATATGTGTGTTGTTACAAAAGTATGTGTGCCCGCTTGCGGATCCCGAAACCCCTCAGGTCGTCCAAAGTGAAATTCATCGCGCTGCTCAAGTCCCATGATCCTTGGGGGACCAGTATCAGCGGTGAGTTATAGATACGACGTTAGGAAGTGGGGAGTTTGATAGAGAAAATATGGGAATATCTGTTTTATTCGGATATCCTTACTTCTATTCCGTGAAAAAGAGGAACTAACGTACATGCACTTAGGTAAGCTGAAACTATGGGGAATGATGAAAGTGTTTGTCAATTCTCTAATTAGGACTATAACGTTCGTGGAAAACGAAGGAATGCTTAATTATTAATATTAATGGGTGGGGTAACATTTTCCATTCCGGCTCTTTCAACGTGTGACGAACTGCTTCCGGTTTTTAATTCGCCACGCAATTTAACATATTCAAACGGCAAAAAAATCATGTTTACACTTTGACGAACCAGCCATTTCAAAGATGGCTGACAATGCATCAAAAAACGACAGATAAGATGAAGATTGCTTGCTAAACTGACTACTAAATGAAAATTTGTATTAAAAAAATGTGGCTGCACATTTTAATATCAGATACGATTAGTTTCGTAAATCGAGAGTGAGAAGGGATTTTTTTTTCATCCAGTAGTTTCGAGTTCGGTTGTAAAAGCTTCCGAATCTTCTGACCAGCCACTTTTGAGGGAATTTTGCAGCCAATTTCGTCTGAACCTGGAAGATCCTTGTAGAAAGAGACTTCTTTTTTGTTCCGCGGTGCTTCAGGACCAGAATGATGATGGCTTTTTAGGATTTTTGTTTTTTTTGTCATCTCTTTGCTCGTTCGGCTTCCAAACTCACCACTGTAGGTTTCGCCTTTCAGAGGCGACATTTGAATTCACCGTTAAACACCGAGGCAGGCCGTATCTTAATGGACATCTTCTTTGGACCCTCCTCTGTAAATTCGGGAGAAGCTCTTCTCTTCTTCTCCGTGGTATTCCCCCCTCCGACTATTCTTGTCTCTCCTTTACTTCCTACTCTCGATCTTTTCTTGTTCCTCTTGTTTCTTCGCTCTTACAAACTCTATTTATTCCTTACACACTCTTCGTATCTGGAGCTACCAGCTTTTTCGGAATCCGAGATGCACGAGGACGACAACGACAACGGCGATGGAAAACGGTTATTTTCCATTTGTCGGATAAAGATCAGTCCTGTCCCCTTTCCTTCTCTCTCTGTCTTTCCGACCCAAGACCTCTTCCTTCTCGCGGAAAAAACTACCGCGATGAGAGGCGTAGTTGATCCGGCAAGGGCGAACATGACGGTGTCTTCGGGCAGAACGGGCAAAGCTTCTCGGCTCCATTCTCGCCTTATTTACGACCGGATTACAAGCGGAGATTTCGAAGAAGAAAAACTCGCGTCTACCCCATTTTACTGGTCATAATTTCGAGTTGCGAATAACGGCTTTGTTCCAAATCGTATCGAATGCATTTTTGGAAACTTCGCGATACACGTTGTGCCAACGATGATAAAAAACGCAGTTGAAACGTCAAATGAATTATATTTACTTATGAAGAAACATCAAGATCCAAGCTGATCCGAATGACCATTCAATACCCTTTTACGTACCGTCAGTAGATGCGGCTTTCCGGACGTTGCCCTTTAACTTACCAGCAGTCGATATTTTGCATGGTCATCCGGCCTAGACGTCTCGCTACGACGGGAGTGCTCACGTATTAAAATGTAAATGGGTTCCTGGCGGGTGACCGCTTCATACACGGATCGTCACTGTGCGAATCGGTTTTTCGTATGTACATTCTCCCTTCTGGCGTAAGGGGATTGCCCTCCGCCATGTTTTTTCGCCCCGTCGTAAACACCTGATAATGGCTAAACCGTGTTTCGGTTTCTATCAGCCGAACCACAAATTTCATCCGTCACAATCGCACATACGAGTTCGTTTTTCCTTGCCCTTCATTGATTCGCGTACCGGATTAGTTTTCCCATAAGGCACTGACGTTTTTCCTATTTACTCGATTTACGAAAAATGTACTCTAATTATGAATATTTTACAATGAAATTTGGTACTCAACTTTGCCAATGTTGGATAAACAAAAGTCCAAACGATTATTCATTTATTTTCCATTCGCGTTGATAATGAATGATTTGAAATAAGCCTGATTTTCGGATCGTCGAAGTAGCCCGACCTTTAATTGCCACGATGGATCGAAACTTTCAATCCACTCTCAGGCTGATGAAGTCACTTCTATGAAGTTCAATGGGGATAAAGTCAAGTTGCGCGGCGAGCACGAGAGAAAGAGAGAAGGAGAAACTTGTTTCGGTTATCAGTCGGGATTGCTCGTTCACGGTAGCGTGCACCTAAAGCTTGAAACTCGAGGACTTGGAGTATCCGTTTGCCCGGTACTCACCCGACAGGACGTCAATGATACCAATAATATACATGTCTACAACGTACGTTTCCTACAGAAAGCCACTGGAGAAGTATCCTGATTGCATTGCCAAGGCTCAATGTGAGGACGTTTCTTCGGTTAGTTCTATGTTTGCTTAACTACTCGCTCGCGTCTTGTTAGATTGTTGACGTGGCTCATCAACCATGATACGCACTTAGTAAGATTGGTGGTTCCATTAGCATTACTCCGCTCAGACACGGTCTTTGATGAAGGACCAAACTACCTACTGGATCTCCATCTCACCAGATTCGGCTAATCAATTTTCAACGAGTCCTTTCACGAATGTTCTCTGTATCGTGGAATCGTTTCTTGTTGCGGTAAATATTCAATAGGCCTGATGGAATCCATTCTTTGAGGATTTTAAGAAAATCGATTGGGAATTATGATTTTAGGTGTTCAACTCTTGACCTACGATTTACGTCCTACCTCCCAATAAGAAACCAAAGATAACAAGTCCGACCTCCTAATAAGAAACCAAAAGCGACCAAGGAGAAGAGTTTTTCTTGTACATCGCATACCCTCACCAGGCGCCCGCGCCGCGCTCACTACCTCTGTCCGTTTCTCTCACTCTTTTCCGCACGATATTCCTGAACTCGGAGTTCGAATCGGGGTCGGGGAAGCTTTCGAGTGAAAAACTGGGGAAAGTTTCTTATTGCCGGGTTTCTTATTCGGAGGTAGAACTGCATTTATGTTTGGTCCGATCATTTAGTACGGGCTACGCCCGTAGTTGTAGAGATATACATTAAAAGTAACGAAATTAATAAATAATAATAATGAATAAATAACAATAATAACATGGCCAAACATTGGGACACGAAAGCGTTCGAACACTGGGACAAAGCAATAATTGCTGTCCGAAAACTGACACAATTCGCTATTATCCAACGTTTCAATATATATTATTTAAAATATTTAACCGTCCGACGTTTAACGCATGCGTTCTGAAAACTACAATTTACGAGGTCGATGGTAATTCCGGTAACTGTTTTTAAAACCGACTTTTAAATGAATAATAAGTTTTTCAACTTCAGCAACTCTTAACCGTCCGAGCATTGGTACCGTTATCTTACAAACTGTTTTTATGATACAATAAGAAACGAAGTTGAGAAGATATATTAGCTGTAGTAAAAAAAAAACCATGATTTTTTCAATCGATCCATTTAGTTATCCGTATCTCGCGTTGGAAAGAAGAGATTTCGTACTAAACATCGTTTAAACAATAAACGTTTGAATCCAACCTCAAAGAGTCCACGATAAAATAGAAAAGTGTTTCGGCTCGATTGTCGAGGAAGTATTTTCGTACAGAGGCGAGCACATGGAAATGGTTGAACCTGACGCTGAATCGAGTTTGTTGGAAAACTCAACGATATAAATATTGATCGAGGTGTCCTATAAATTTTTGCTCCAGCTCGTGAAACGGTCGATACTACTGGGCATCGGTGTAATCGGGACGTCGTACGTATACACCTACAAGGGTTTCGCGCATAACAGAATTTCACTGGGAAAACGGGCACCCAACGTTCGGAGGGTCGAACATAGGTGGCAAGAGAGTGTACGGAGCGTATAGACGAAGGAGATACATACCGGAGTTAGCAAACGACCGACCGGTGAGTAACTGTAAATAGCTAATACGTGGAGTGTGCTCGTACACTCGCGGACGCTTGATAAACACTATCGTCAACACTTTGAAACCCTTGGGCACTAACGCGAGAGAAAAAGAGCCAAACAGGGATGCGCTGACGGACCTGCTGAACAAATTCGAAAGCTCTACTCTCCAAACGAAAATATTTTGTAAAGAGTTTTTACCGGGTGTATTCCCGAAATTCGATACTGGATAAGAGAGGGAAGAATAAGGTTGCTGTTTAATCAAGGGCATGAATTTTCCCAGCTAATCGACTTGTCTCTTGGCCTACGTTTGATTCGACGCGATCGTGACGATTGTTTTTTGATCTTTTTTCGTCCGGTGTTGATTTTTGAATTTGAAAAAATAAATAAAAGAACGTAGGCGTATTTGTAATAAAAAAGAGATTGCTTACTATTGATAGTTTGATGTTTGTTTTTGTTCGATATTTTTTTTCTTTTTCAGGAACAAAATTGCAGTTCGTTTCAGATGTAAGATGATTTTTTTTTTTTGAAAAATCTGTGCCGTTTCTATTTATCTATAGTTATTTAACTGCGTTTTCACTGTGTCGAACGAACCCAAACAAACTTCAAGCTTAAATAATATTCAAAGTTATAAAATCGAGCCGGTATAATTGTCACGCTTCATCAACAAATGCGTCACCCAATAATTGGTTTGGTCTTCCGCGTTTCCGAAAATACAAAAATTGTTTATCGGTGGAATCAGGATTTTGCGGAATGTACGGTGAATTCCATAAGGTGTCGAGTATTCCCGAAAATTTAACGTCACCGGGTTGTCCATGGTTATATCGTACGCATTGTACATCAAACCGACACGTGTCTCGTTCGCGTTAAAACGCGGCGAGTAAAATCGATCGAGCTATCTCGCCAGCAGACCGGGATTGCGAAAATAAAATTGTTAAAGAACCATTTGCGCCGGCAAGGTTTTGCGGAGCGAGAAACTTTCCGTTTCGAAGTCTCCTTTACCGATCGCTTACGAGACGCGGAGGAAAAAAAAAAAGAAACGCATAAAAAGCACACCCGCCGCGAGAAATCGTTTTTCTTCGTGTAACCTCGAGCCGAAGAAGAGAGAGAGAGAGAGAGAGAAGGGAGAATTCGCCGGTGAATCGGGAAAGAGAAGCACCAGGGAGCTTTATAATCGAGAATAAAAGTCGTATATACGTACGTACGTATCTGTGTGCGCAATTTTCGTATCTGTTGGGAATTCTCCCTGTGCGAACGGGTTCTCAACAGGCGCTTGAACGGTGGCGAATGGTGCTTCAAACTTTCCGATTCGTTCGTCTGGCGCGAGATATATTTGTGGCTTGCGAAAGCTCCGGGGAACGTTGCTAGTCCCGTTATTATATCGCATCGTGACAGTCAGCACGATGTAGATTTTCTGGTGTCTCATAGAAACGAGTATTCGTCCGAACCCCTCCTCCCTCTGTCTCGTCATTGTCGTCCAACGAGAACGGGTTCTCGTCGAGAGCTTATGTTTTCTGGCAGCCCGAGTTCCAATTTTTCTTTTTCATCCCCAAAAGAAAAACTTTTTCATTCTTCGTTCTCCGCAATGGACGTCATCGCGTCGCGCGCGAATCGGGGACGTGGCAGCGTTTTTTTTTCTTCGTTTTTTTCTCCCTCCCCCTGGAGAAGAGAGGAAGGGCTCGAGTCGGAGATCGGTGCGCTCCACTTTGTACACCCCAGTTTCTTTTTTTTTTTTCCCGCCCTCGATATCTCCCCGTCACTCGTCTATTCTTTGTACTCGCGAAAACGCGACCGGATTCTTCTTGTTTGCCAGGGATGCTCGTTAGCTGCGCTTTGAAACGGATCATCCCTCGGGAGCTGGCACATTTTCGTTTGTCAATCGCGCGCAACCGCTAATTAATTTAGTCAACGCTCAGCGAGACACCGGATCCGTTCGTTTATTCGTTTTATCCTTCGATCGATATTCGAGGATCTCAATATTGTCATTGGCGCTATTGGGTACTATCGTTATTACCAGTCGTTTCATCGCGAGGTCATATTTGTTTAATCGAATCGTCGGATATGTGCAGTCGTTTGGGGCAAGTGTGCGCGCTTGGAAATTCGAATTTTCTTCTTCATTCCAGCGCCCGGTTAACCGATGCGGTCAACTTATGAACTACGGGTTAATACCTCAAGTAGTCCACTTCCTAACAATTTTTTTGTATTACTGCAGTTTGCTCCCCATAAACTATGCTGTAAAATTACGCGAAGTGAAAAAGGGACATCTCGGGAGTTGAAATTGAAGAGAGTTTTCCGGAGTAGGAACGGTGGCGCATCATCCGAAGTTTCATTAATATTCGTTATAGCCAACGAGAGGGAAACGGTAAGCAAGAGAAGAAGAGAGAGAGGAGGAGTAAACGTCGACAGTTACAGCCACAACTGGGGATAAAAGAAACTGTAATTTTGCCCCGCGTGGTTTCCCCGGGAACGGTTTAGTCGGTAAAAGTGAGAGGGGAAGTGGAGGAAAAGTAGAGATGGTGGACAAGTGTTAAGAGGGCTAAGGGAGGGAAGGAATGGAGCATAGAAAATGAAACGGCGGAGAAAAGGGCCATTTTAAATGGAGCCTGTACTCCATTTCAAAGTGCATTTTCCACATCCTCTCGCGAGGGACGTAAGCCACCCTGGTTCACTCTTCTCTTGCCCGTTGTAGAAATGCCATGAAAGGGAAACGCTGGAGAGGGAAGGGTTCTAAACTCCCGTAGGAATTCACGTCGGCATGCTGCGCAAGAAAGCTTTGCACATATACCTCTCGCTTCTGCTGCCTGATTTTGTGCTAAGAATGAAACGGAATTTTCCATTTTACGTGTACTTACTTTCTCGTTCGCTTCATCCCTACCCCTCTTTCATTCTTTCTCTTGTAAGCAACCACGCGTTACCAAAGGACGTTTCGTAACAATACACGCGTATCCCTGTTTGAATTAGGGCTTTGGACAGGGGTTCGTGTAAAATTTCTTTAAGTTTATTGGGTCCCCAATTGAATCGCCGTACATGGGTCGTCATTGGCCGATCATGCTTTGCTACTGAGGGCCGTTCGAACCAAAACGACTTCCTTCGAGGTTGCCCCATCGACCCCTCGTCAAAAGATGTATTCAGCGGAAATTAGTCTGACTGAAAATAATGTCCGAAAAACCAAATGGAATTTAAATACTTGGAAGGATATATAAACCTGGAATATAACAAATTTTTGATGCACTAGCGTTTTTGGGGTTCCGTACCTCAAAAGGAAAAAACGAAACCCTAATAGGATCGCTTTGTTGTCCGTTCGTCCGTCTGTCAAGACCTTTATCTCGGGAACGCGTTCAGATATCGAGTTGAAATTAAAACCATATACTCAGGTTTACAGTCCCTTGAAGCTTTGATAAAATCAAACTTCTAAGTTTACGTAAAAAGAAGATACGACCTTTTATGTCGCAAGAAAAAAACGTATATTTCAACTTTCAAGGGAATCAAAATTTCTAGGGTATTTTCCGTTGACCTAGAACTAGGAAATTTGGCAAGTAATAACGTTTTGTACTACAAGTACAGGGAAAAATCTCAAAAGTATACTTTTGTAATTAAATCTTTTTAAAAAACTTGGAAAAAACTGCGAGTCTGGATTCCTGAACTATTTATTATATGTACTTACAAATTTGAACGGAAATCTCGGTGGGCGAGTTCGACTCGCACTTATCCTAGTTTTTTTTTTTTTTCAAAATTCTGTTTAGTACCTGTTATCGAATAATCGAGTTTAGTAACTAAAATACCACAAACGATTCAGTCAGATAATACCTTCATGTTCATAATGCCCGATTCTGGTCGTATATTGCGGCAACCCGGAGAGGGATTGCTGATCCCTCGTTGCGGAAGGGAGAGAGATATCGTGGCAATCCCTCTTGGGAGTTACCGCAATAAGGCCCTTTAAGGGCGTATTTGAGGCTTTCCTCACCAGGCAACCTCAAATAAGCCGAGAAAGCACTTAATTTTTTTTCGTACGATTTATTGTTCGACATCGTTCATAAAGCGATGACGAAACTGACCGCGTATTTACCTATGATCCAAAATTCTCATTCACGCGTTAATTAAATATTATAATTGGAAGTTTTGCGGCATCGAATGTTTAATATTTGAAGGTTTCAATTATCGAACGAAGGGGAATATTTCCGTTTTGGCGAAAGAATAAACGTTTGAACGCGGTATGATTGACAAACGTCAAATTTTCGATCCGCTAATGTGCCAACTAGAAATTACGCGCTTGTGTATTATTCTCGACGTCCATACTCCAGCGTAGCCATGGAAAACTGATCAAATATCAACAATTATAATTGGCCAATATTGTTTTATTAAATTCGTAGCGAAATAATGGGTGTACCTGAATAACGCTGACACATGGATACGTGACGCCTCATTTTAATTGGCTACCCCAAGTGAAACGCTAAATTGAAGTCGGCTCGAAAAAAAAAAAGAACCGTGAACGTTCATTGTTACTCGTAACACGACGTTCAAGTTTTGAAATTCAAGCGAAATTAATCGTTCTCGTTTCTTAATTAAGAAATATCAAGGGTGAATATTTTTTAGACGTTTTTACAGCTTGAGAAGCTAAAATAATGTTGTTTCTTGATAATCGTGTCGTGATGATTCAATGACATCAGGATTTCATGAAATCATTACGTTACATTGAAAAACGTGAAATCAGGCGCCCTTTTTTGTGACATTAAAGACTGCATCGTTACGATTCAATCAAAGCAATTTTTTCAAATCACTTGAATCAAGCGACCATTATTAACCATTTTGATTTAGCGTTTTGCAACAAATCTACGATACGCGATAGGATTCCAATAACAAAAAACGTAAAACAAATGTCAAATCGAACGATAATGAACGTTCTCGTTCTGGGTAAAGGAATATCATTCTCTCGTACCAGAAAAATCTTGTACGAGAGAATGTTAATTTTCATTTCGTTTTTTCCAATTTTTTTTTCCTGCGTGCAATTAAAACGGCGCATATCTCGAGTCGCGAGTATAACAAATTGTTATCGGAGAGGTTGTAAAAAGGACGACAAAAAAAAAAAGAAAAAAAAAAAAAAAAACGGTTTGGACGTTCCCAAGTGACCGGAAGTGGGAGATGGAGGAACGCGGTTGCGGTATGATGCCCAGTGTTATCTTTTCTCGTGTAGAACCAATGAACCTCAAGCCGCAACCGAGACGAACACCCTCGCACACATGTACACGTTTATATATCTACGTACCTCCGCCATCTTCAATTGCAATGGGATTCCGGTTCATCCTGTACTGAATATTCGAATCGTTTCGCGAAATACAAGAGATTATTAAAATATTTAAACGAGACTATGGGCCAGGGTTGTTATACCAACCGAGACACGTAGAGAGAGAGAGAGAGATAGAGAAAGAGTGAAGTCTTTTCTCTCTACGAACTTCTCAATTAAATGCTAACGAGCGAAGAGCCCCACGAATACTGTTACCCATGGAAGCTTCGAGGCTACCTGATCGCACTTTTAGCCATCTCTTGTACTTCTCTCTCGTTTTTACTCTCTCCCTCTCCCATTCTCTTTCCTCCCATCTTCCTCTTTTTCTTTCAGGCTACCGGCTCTTGAAAACACATGGACATAAAACACGTACAGCATCTCTCATACCCTTAGTCTCATCTCTTCACCCCTTCCCGCAACTCCATTCCACTCTCTTGTCGGCGCTCTGATGACATTGTTTTAACGAGAGTGAGTACCTGCAATTTGTTAGGTAACCAGCCCGGCTCTCCTCTTCTCTCTCTTTCTATCTCTATCTCTATTTCTACCTCTCTCTACCACGTGCTCGATGTCAGGCGCGACGGAGACTTTTTCCACCCCGAGCTTGCCCTTGCTTCGTGCTCTATGGCTGGTATGTACCGGGTGGCCTAAAAATCCAAAACATCCAAGTAACTCAACCTACTTTTCAGCGAACAAATATTTGGTTTTCTCTTTTTTCGTACACTGATGAATCAGTTATGAAACGATCATTTTACTGACGTCATAGTGATCTTGGAAAATTCAATTTTTAAGCAACAAAAATATTCGTTTTTTCTTATTTATTTATATTAGAAGGGAAGGAATTAATCAGTGAATAATAATTATTAAATGCAGTACATTAATAATCAAACGAACACAAATTATCGAAATTTACAAAACATTTAGTCCGAAAGAACAATAAAAAGATAATCGATTTTGACTGCGTTCGAATTTTTATTGGGAAAATCGAGACCATTAAGAGACAACAAAAAAATTAATCCACGAGTACAGGAAAATCTGGTTTTCTTAGTAAATTCTTTTTTACTCGAAAAATAAAAATCTAGGGAAAATCTAGAATGAAAATCTGGTTTGCTTATTATATTCTTTTTTTTCGAAAAATAAAAATCTAGGGTGAATCTGGAATGAAAATCTGGTTTTCTTATTATATTTTTTTTTCTCGAAAAATAAAAATCTCGGTTAAATCTAGGGTGAAAATGTTAGGTATTAATTTGAGGTGTTTCTCTTTGGAGCACCCTGTATATTCGCCTTCTTCGCACGCGTTCGCATTGTGCTCGACCTCAGTCCCGTATAATTCTCCCCATTCTCTTTATATCGAGTCTGGTGCTATTCTTGCACTGCTGTATCGTTTCTTTGCGCGATGGCTATACGTACGGTTAATATTCCTTCGACGTGGACAGGGAGGCAGTGAAGGAATGGATGGGAGCCTCGAACGGTCTGTAGATTTATACCGGTGTCTCGTTATCGGGCTATCATACCGCGAGATCTCTCTCTCTCCCTCTCGGCGATGCTTTGCATTTTCGGTTAATTGAATTCATATCTGTTCGGGGTAAACGTCAAGATGGGGGAATGGGGCTCGTTATGGGGACACTTATAAATCGCACGAAACCCTCCGATTTCCGCAGACGGAAAAGTACATTCGTGTTAACTTATCACTAAACGTATATTAAAAAATTACGATTATTTTTTTTAATTTTTTAAACGATAGAATAATGAATCATTTATTTTTAAAATCTTCAATTAACAATTAAGAAAAAAATTATGTCAATGTTTGATATTAAGTTATTCATTATATATAATTAATTATTAAATTATCTGAACGTATCAATGCAATTTAAAAATAGAGACATTTTTTGTTGGATAATTATTTTAAATTTAAAAAAAATAATAGATATTCTATCAAGCATTGTCGACTTGAAGTCTACACTGTTTGATAGAATAATAAATCAGTAATTTTTTAATTCTTAAATTAATAATTAAAAACAATATTATTCCAATGTTTAATTATTGAGTTATTCATTACGTATGATTAATTATTAACTTATCTGAACGTATTAATGCAATTTAAAAATATATACATGTTTTGTTTGATTATTGAAAAGAATGTACAGTGACTGAATAAATCTCAGTCGTTCAATCGTTGCAGACGTCATTATCGTTGAATTTGGATTCAATTATTGAAAGTGCTAAATAACCATTTCTAAGTATAAATTTATTATCAAATCAGTTATCCGTGAGGCGAAAAATGCTCGTAATAATTTATACTTGCAAATCGACTATCCTCTAATTGAATTTAAAAATGGGAATGTATACATACATATATATATATATATATATTGACCTTGAAGTTTCATTCCTTTGTCGAGACATTAAAAAACCTCCACCATCAAAAGAATCAATTTCGTTCCGAGTGATATCGAGACGAGATTTTTTGGAACGTTATTGACGATCACGCTCTCGATCGCTCTTTTTTTTTTTAAAGCTTTCGTTGTTTGTCAATACTCCGCAAAGTCCGGGGAGGCTCTTCGGCTTTGGAGGAAAGTAAATTTGTTCCTCATTGAATATAACGTCGTCGACTAGGAGGGCGAGCGATCCTAAACTTTGAGTGCAAATTGAATTGGTAATTCTTACTTAAACGAACTCTATTTTGCATATGTATAATTGCAACGTCGGGGACCAGATAGGACGGAGGAACGAATTAGTAAACAAATTGTGTGCTCTTGGGGAAGAACCTCGAGACGGTTGAGCGTCTTCGTCGACCATCATTTTGCTCGATGCGTTGCGAGAAGTTTTCCTTACTGGAGAATGAACAGCGATAGCGGAGGTGAGGAGGAGGGAAAAGGTGGAGGAGAAGCTGAACGTACGCGCGGCATGCCAAAGAACTATCCATCTCGAATTATATTTCAAGTTGAAACTAAGTTTAAAAGTTAACGACGAGATAGCGAATATAGACGCTCATACTTCCAGCAATATTGTCGTTGAGGCAATAATCGTGGACGTATTTTGTGGACTCCGAGTTTGAAGGCCATTCTACGTTTGGGTTTTATTAGCTTTAAAAGCCTTCGATCACTTTTTTCGCACTCGATTAATATTCCCATAAGTTTTTTTCATCCATTTGTTTTTTTTTCCATTGCATTTTTCTAACCCACCTACACGTTGATTCACTTTCAAATGTTATTTGGTTAACTTTATTGGCTTTGAAGCGCAAAGTGCTCGCTAATTTCATTCAGCTTAATTAAGATTGCCACTTTTTTTTTTTTTTCGCGAATAACCGGCCAGATGAGAAGCTACGAAAATCTAGGTCAATCCGCTGTATTTATAGAATCAATATTTTCGGTCGTTCGTTTTTCTTTTTTTTTTTTTCTTCTTTCTTTCACCGAGCGGATATCGAAGCTTTAAGCCGGGAATAGTTCGACGGGAAAGTGGAAAAGTCTGATCACCCCGTTATTACGTGGGATGATCAAAAAGGTATCTTCGATCCTGCCCCCTTCCCCCTCTCCCCATCTCGGTAACGTTTTATTCAACACTACCACATTCCTGTCAGGAATTTCGAGATGTTGTTTGACCATGTTTTTTTTTTTTTTACTTATGGACGAATTCACAACTCGGATGAGAATTGGGTCGAAAGTCTTCATGTCCGTTCCAACTTTTTCTCTTATTAATTCATATCGTTTTTTTGAGTCTTGGAATTTATAGGAATACCGCACTCGTCAAATTTATTTATATCTCACTGTCGCTCTCCGGATAAACTTCAAATGGAAAATACCAATAGTGAAATGAAGACGGTGACCGTTTGAAAAAATGTCTTCATTTTTTTCTCATCAGGCTTATGAATAATCGCTTGTACTTTGGAAGGTACGAAGAACTCGTTAAAACAAATCGGCTCACTGTGAAACAATGTCGAAAGGTCATTTAGCTCGTGAGATTAATTTATTATTTCATTGCTCGTAAATACGAAAGTAACGAAACGAAAAATCATGAATTTCACGATTTCTGAAAAACTCTTGTCGAGTTATTCTAAAGATATAACGGTATTCAATCATTATAATAACGTTATTTCCATTTTCTCGAAATACACGAATAGTCAGTTTTGTTTAAAGATCATTAAAAATTGAATGATCATTTTTCTATTTTTATAATTCTCCGAAAGATCGAAACTAAAATTAAAATTAGGGGTTTTTTTTTTATTAAAGATGACAACAAATAATTCTAGTGATTGAAATATGAAAAAAATTATTTCTTTTTTTGTATGAATATTACGAGATTGTGATATTCAGTCAGATTGAGTTACGGTGTATATGTTTTTTTTTTTTTATGCTCTTCACTTTTTCAATTATTATAACGATTGTTGGTAGTCCCGGAAATTTAGAAACCTCGAAAACGACGGCTCTCAAGCTGTTGCTTCAATAAAGAAAACTTCATATTTTTTCTTTGTTTATTTGTTTTTTAATTTTCATAGAAAACCTGTCCCGGTGAGAACTTGTTTTTCGAGACGGTATCATTATCGGCCTTGAGAAAAAACACTCCAATGGTTGTTTATTTCATTTTTATAGAATTTTTACGATACCTTTGCGAGAGTTCCATTTGCGGACGTACGTTACGGAAGGAGGAGACGTACGAATGGATTTTATATTATACAAGCGGAACAATCGATTTTTCGATACTTAGAGAATCGTCTGGCGTAACAAAAATACCCAATATACCGGGAGTACAGGTGTTACGTGACGATTTGGGTTACTATACGAGTCCGATAATATCGGGAACGGTGAATTCGATGCGGTGGTACAACTGCGATTTCTGGGTCGTATCGAGGTTTTAACCGATGCCTAACTAGATAACACACACGCTTCGAAAGAACCCGGACCTCCTGAACGTTCTCAATAATTATTAATAATTTTTGTACAAAAAATATTCACCCATGGTAATCCTGTCATTCGGTAACAAAATCTCCGAAAAGGATGACGTTAAATTCAATTTCTTTAACAAAAAAAAAAAAATGTTGCAATGTTTTTCCGTCGAGTTATCAGAGTTCTTTTTTTTAATGCAATTTTTTGAAAAACTTTTATGTATTTTGTTTATTTTTGAGTCACTGAACTGTGTTTGTAAGATCTTTGAAAAATAACTTATTTGTATTCTGACTTTGGTCAATAATCGACAAAAATTCCGATATATAGGAATATTGGAAAAAGTTTGGAATAACGATTAAATCTAAGAAACAAAAAATTGTATTTTGTTTTTATTTTGTCTTTGATTCGGTTTTCTAGATTTTTCCGAAAATTCTTTGAATTCTTACTTCGGTCGATATTCGCTGAAAATATCGAAGTAAAGGAATTTTGAAAAAAGTTTACAAAAACGATTGAATCTAAGAAACAAAAAATTATATTCTTTTTTTTTGTGATATCATTGAATCAGTTTTCCTGATTTTTTTCGAAATTTCTTTGTATCCTACTTGGTTGATAGTCGATGAAAATATCGAAGTAAAGGAATTTTTCAAAAAGTTTACAAAAACGATTGAATCTAAGAAACAAAAAATAGTATTTTGTTTTGTTTTTTGGATTCATTGAATCGGCTTTCCATATTTATTACTTTGGTTGATAGTCGACGAAAATATCGATGTAAAGGAATTACGTAAAAATGTTGAACAAAACAATTGATTAAAAAGAAGATAATTGAGCTATTGTTATTTAAAATGTGGTCGTCGTTTATATCGTTAGGAGGATGGTCAACGTAAACGTCTAAAAGAGTACGAGGCGGGTCCTCATTGTTTGTTCGTCGTTGGACTAGACTGGGTAACGGTTGAGCAAAGTAGATCGAGAAATCCTCATGAAAGTCGACGCGCGCGTGTGTGTCTAACGAGGGGAAAAAGAGAGTCACCGGCGAAGATGTTGTTTCACGGATAGGGAAGCGGACGCACGTCCGGAGGAGGAACGTGGCTGGTTCGCAGCGAAGGGCCCTGGAGACCCTTTTGCAACGCGTTAAAGGGTGACGACCACTTCCTGCCTAATTGCTCAGCGTTCGCTTCCACGTACGCCAATCTTCCGTCGAGTTTCCCGGGAACCGGAAATATCCCTTCTGTGTATTTTTCGGGAAGCTTCGAGGACGGTGCGCGCCCTTTGGTTGTTGCATAGACGTGGCATTAATAATATACGTGGTAGTACACCCTGAAGAACTAAGAGAAAACCGACTTTTTACGCTTGCCCTCGGCGTCTAATCTTCCAGAGGTAATTTGATGCTTCTGGCTTGATATTACGTTATGAGAGGCTGCATATGGTCAGAAAGTTCGAAGCAGCTCGTGCGAGAACGCCTGTTTCAAAGAGCCTCATTAAAATTTATCGCTCCTGAAGAGAATTGTAACGCTCAACCGTTTCAACATTTTTTCATGCTTTATTTCTCGAAAATCTAATTTCGAGGAATATAGTTTTTCATTAATTTCCAGATTAAACAATAGCAATTTTATTTAGAGGAATTTTTTTTCTATATATTTTCAAATATTTCTATTAATTTATAACAAATAAAATTCACAAGATCCCTAAATTCAGTTCCTTGTAATTTCAAGTTTACACGTATCGTGGCAATATTTTATAAGCGTTGAAGCTAGATTAAACAAGTTAAAATCGTGTCGTCAATAGGAATTCAATTTCAAAATATTTTAAGCTGGGGCTAACATTTGCCTTGAAAAATAAAGGGAAACCGAAAAATACCGATTTTTTGTCAGGTTTGGGGAGTCTTTTTCAAATAATGAATATAGAATTGAGAATATTATTATTGAATTAACAAAGGTTGTGCATAAATAATTTCGATTAAAACTCTTGAATTATTTCTCAGCCATCGTTTTCAATAAGACAAATATTTGTCGTTCTCTAAATACGATAAAACAATTTCAGCGACTCTTGCTGCTATTTTAAACGGATGTAAAAAAGCAATCGTTGCTTAATATTAATAACAATCACCGTATTTCCCTCCGAAAAAATTGGTAGATTTAAATTACTTCCAGAAATTACCATACGTTATCGTCGAGTTTTTGTTTTCCAATTTTGTAATTATACTCTCATTTAATATGGATAAATATTACGATTCGTAAAAATGGTAACCCTTGGTTTGGTCGAAATACAAAGTAAAAATGGTATGACGAAATAGTATTAATTAGACTAATGATAAAAAAGTGGTTTTGGACCTGAACGTTGGAGAGTTTAATTACTCCGTTTTTATCGAAACGTTGAAGAAAGAAAAAAAAAAGATCGTACCCTGTAGAACTTTTTTTCAAACATTTACTGTAAGAAATTCTCGCTAGCCAGAGAACGTCGTTTCTCTCGCATTTTTCCACTGGAATTCAAACGAGAACAATGAATAATAATAACACTTCAATTCCAGTGGATTCGTTCTCATAGGTAGCAAGGACGGTTTAAATATATTTTTATATAACTTCCGGGACGTAGTTTTAGCTGAAAGAGCTGTATCTCAGAGCCACAATGCGCGATATGAAAGCCTGAATTACCAGGTAATAACGACTATGGCCTCTTCAGCTGTTGTCTCTCTCTTTCTCTCTGAGAGGGCTGTTTTGTTACATATCCCATGTAATTAACTGCGCGAATACGTTAATTATCGAATGGAAAGGCTCAAACGGCATCGACTATACAGCGAAATTTCAGAATTCGACCAAACATTTTGCTGCATGACAGTGTCCCAAACAACGGATGTGTTATTACGAATTCCTCTCCCGACTCAATTTATTCCCGTATTCATATTAAATTCTATCTATTGCGTCCCGTTTGATCAGCCAAATTTTTCAATCAACCGTAACACGAGTATCCATGGAGGGTACAGTTTCGAAATTAGCGTGTTCCGAAAATTTATCGTTTCGAAAAGGAGCGTCTGACTGCGTATCCCTCATTTTCTGATTGCAAATGGAATACTCGTCCAATGAAGTTATCTTTCGATCCCAAAAGTGCACGAAAGTCAATGAAACGTTCGAAAGTTTGGGATCCTCGAATGGTATCCAGCATTGGATGGAAAGCGCAGCATTCTTGATGAGATGCAATAATTATAAGACTGCAGCTCTGTACTGATTACGATTTTAATCATTTCTATCAATCGCAAGGTGAAAAACATCGATCAGAATAATAAGAATCGAAAATGTTTTTTTTTTCGTTGAAATATAAATTGTTAAAATTCAGTTCGTCTGACGTTTTCAGGCGCTGCAATTCAAAGTTTTGTTTGGGTTTGTTAGGGTTAGACCAAATGTTTTTTTTTTTTACGGTTACAGCTCGGATATTAAACCGTTTTTTTCTTTTACTGTTTGTTGCTTATCCGTTTATCAGTACGATCTACAATCAAGCCAATTTTCAAAGTCATACGTTTTGACGTTAGTGAGACGTATGAAAAACAAAAATTTTTGCACTGAGAAAGAAATATTGAAATACAATTAAAGAGATGCACAGAAAAAAAGAAATAAAATTTCATTTTTGGTAAAAAAATGATCACCGATGTATCGAAAGAAAAGGTCATGTTGGCATTTCGGATGTGATCACTCGGTAGATCACTTTGAACAAATAACTCTCCTTGTGGACAAATTTTCAAAAATCCGTTGGTGATTTTTGAATCTTCTCTGGAATTCAAACTTGAACGATCAATTCCGGGGTAATAAAAGATCGTGCGCAGTCGGGAGGTTGGTGAGGAAAATCTCCAGGCGTCTGTGAGGTTGCAACAATAATAATAATAAATTTAAGAAATGAAAATAATAATGAAAAAAAGGTATGAGAAATAGTGACACTGCTCAAGCGTTTCCTAGTTCTCTGGTGCACTGGGAAAGCGACTTGAAGTTTTGGGCGACGTTCTATGGTCGTGCCGCGACCAGACGCACAGCATCGCGTATTACCGCCATTTGTATCCGTATAGTTAACCGTGGAATCAGAAGGACGAGTTCTACCTCGATGGAAGGCTGGAACCAACGGATTTCGCGCCCTTTTCACCCTCCGAAAACCATTCGCGTATACAGGTAATCATATCCCTTAGGACTGTGCGTAATCGTAATTAACGGGGCAAAAATGGCGCTGCGAGCTTCCGCGGTTTGTGCACTCCGCAGCAACCTATACCGCCTGCGTTCTTGCAGCTTCTCTGCATCGTTTACGCCACTGTGGCGAGAGAAGAGAAGGCGCTGAGAGATAGAGAGAGAGAGAGAACGAAATCACCGGGAGAAAGGGCAAAAGAGAGAGATTTTGGTCCGTTCTGGATGCAAGCTAAGTGAAAACTCATATTTACCGGTTAAAGGGAGAGTTCAGACATCCGCAGTGTGTTGGGCTGTGCAGTACACACCGGTGGTCTTGCGGGGTACCTTCTCTTTCTATCTCTATACCTAGACGCTGAATTAAGCTGCCCTGTATACGTTTTCAATGTGCAGGTATATCGTACAGTTATATATGTATATAACATATATGAGGAATTCCACGCCGATTCGACCTCGCTTTGACGCGTCGCTTCTCCGATTTATCCCGCAATTTTTAATGTTATTCTGCTATCTCTGAAAAGCACTCGATAATTTTTCCAGATTTTTTCCGAACGATTTGACTTTACAATATTTTTTATAAACAAAAAAGAAATAAACGCCGAAATTGAAAAATCCGAAACAAATTACAAACATTCTGTGTCACGGATAAAACATTGTCAGCTTTGAAAAAAAAGTAGGCACGCGTTTTGTTTGGCCTACAATTCCCGCAATTTTTCTTTTTAAATAGAATCAATTGCCCAAAAAATACAAAAATTCTTTAAAAAATCTAAAAGAGTTGTAGTCAATTACACATGACGTTGTCATATAATTTTTTTCTTCTTTAACATCTTTTCATTTGTCCTCTTTCATTTTTTTCATTTTTTTTTCGAGAAAAGTTTGTTTTGAGCCAAACGAAACGCGCGCCCACTTTTTTTTTCAACCCTGTTCGATAAGTGACACAGGTTTTTTGTGATTTTTTTCCGATTTTAAAATTTGCGCGTTGACTTATTGTTTATAAAAAAATATTGTGAAGTCAAAACGTTACGAAAAAATCTGAAGAAATTCTCGCGTGCTTTTGAGAGATAGTACAATAACATAAAAAATTGCGGGTCAAATCGTAGAGGTGCATGTCAAATTTAGGTCGAATCGGCGTGGAATGCCCCATATATATATATATATATATATATATATATACATCGGGTGTACAGTATGCACCGAGAGTTTCCACCCGAAGGTGGAAAGAGCTTCCGAGAAGTACCTCTAACTGCATGGGCTTCGCGAGACTTTTCTCGTTCCACAAAAAACAGGATGTGCATACTTACTTGCATCAACGCAGGCATTATCATTGTTATCGCTGCAGTTTTAATCGTCATTACGCCTCGAGCCGACGGAATTTCAACCGTTTTCCTACGCCCCCATGTTTCAGATGGTCAGAGGGAGCAGTTTTCATAATACGCGTTGTAAATGTTTCTCGTTGGGAATAAATGATTTTATCTTGTCGCAATGGTCAGGAGTATTCTCTGCCGGAAGGTTTTCTGCATTGGTTGCTGATGTGAAAAAGGTTTTCCAGATTTGTTGATTTCAGATAGATTGTTATCGGAGCTTTCGTAGAGACGCAGTCCGATGACTTTTTTTATTGGCAGCGAAGTAATTCTCTCGAACGGTTGAGGGTTCGCGATAAGTGAAATCATCAGTTGTAAACAATATTGTATTTTTGAATTTGAAAAGCTGAAACGCGTACGCGATTTTGGGCACCCAATTAAAGTGACCGTATCAATGCTCGGAAAGTTAAGAGTCGTTCAAGTTGAAGAATTTATTATTTATTTAAGGATGGTTTTAAAAATACAGTTGCCGGAACTAATATCAACCTCGTAAATTCTAGTTTTCAGAACGCGTACCTTAAACGCCGGACAGTTGAATATTTTAAATAATATATATATTAAAACGTAAAAATGGATAATGCTGATACATCGAAACATTCCAACTAACGTTCGAACAGTGGGACTGTATTTTTCATGTTCACGTTAGCCAGTAATTTTTGTTCTTTTTGTCTGGGATGAACAGCGATATTGGGAAATATCGGTACTTTTGGGGAAGAGAAACGCGGGCGCCAGGATTTATCGGGTGACGCGTGAACCCGAAAAAAGAAAAGAAAAAAAAAAAAAAGGTAGCGTTGAACGATGCGCTCCATTGGTTTTAGCGGTTGCCGCAGTGTCCCGGCTATAACCATTCGGAACTAGCAATTAAGCGTACAGCAATCACCCCTCGATACCAGGATAGGACATTGCTTCTCATGCGAGGACGAAACACAACGATGAAACGCTCCGCGATAATTGTACAGTCCTGTTGTCCCATCTGCGAAACGTGCGCGTGCGTATGCCCGGCTTGTAACGCGAGAAGAAACTCCCATCGCGAAACAACCACGATTATAAATGCATCGAGCTATCCGGGTGTCCAAGCTGGGTGTAACGAACGTGTCAATTTTCCCTGGTGCACTTATATCATCCAGGATTTCCGCATTGCCGCACTGTCTTCTCCGAAAAATTATCATTGATAGATCGCGCGTGTATCACCAATTGGATTTCCACCAACCCGAAATTGCCTCTGGGAAATTCCCTCAACGGGAGGATCGTACAGCATCCATGATTTCTTCCCGATTATTCGCGAACCAATTTTACGATCCGATCGCCAATGTTAAATTAATGTCTTTCAACGTTTTTACATGTTGACTTTATCGATTGATAGGTTTTGCAATACTTACGATCTGATTTTTTAATTAACCTAACTTTCGTGGGTTCGGAGAGAGTAATTTGAAAAAGTAACCGGGATAAAGGGTTTCGATTTCGTTTTCGTTATACAAGACTGTAAAAAAAGAAACGCTCGTGTAACGTCACACGTGGGGGTGGAATAGGGTCCGATGTGCGAAAGAGACACGTACACGGTAAATTGCACGGGTATATAGTCGCGTATTATTCACGCTTGGGGTGGATCGCGTATTTGTTTCGGGCTTCGCTTACCCGCACGTTCTATTCCGCCCCGTAAACATCCTATTA
Organism: Ophioninae sp. A BG-2022a; assembly: GCA_030523105.1. Lineage (NCBI taxonomy): Eukaryota > Metazoa > Arthropoda > Insecta > Hymenoptera > Ichneumonidae > Ophioninae sp. A BG-2022a. The sequence goes on from JAPYZI010001673.1 coordinate 22,055, forward strand.
GCTCCGAGTGGATGCTCATTACCGACGAGCTTCTGTACAGCCAACGCGTGTTAATTAATTCCCCATTCGTCCACGCTGCAATTTTATTCTTCAAAATTTATGGACTATTTCGAGGACCGTGACGGCTGGTAGTTTCGTTACGCCGTCAACTTTTCATGACTCTCATTGTCGAAACGTTATTGACGTATTTCGGGAATGCAGGAACAGCTGATTCGACCGGATCTGACCAACTCGATATATTTGAAAGGAAAATTCGACCACGTTTCGTGAGACTGAAGTTCGCAACGTTGCTGCCTCATGAAAATAATTATGATTTAATTTTTCTATTTTTCGTCTTATTGGCTTTTTTTAAAAAAAAAAACCCAGAAAAATTATAACCTTTTTTTTAAAAAAAGGTTATAGTTAATAGTGAACATTGTTTTCTGAACCGAAATTATTATTCATACGTTGATTATTGAATAAATGATTGAACAAACATTTTTGTTTTATTTCAACATTCATAGTTTTTTTTGTACTAAAAAACAAATAAGTTGAGGCTTACGCGAATCGGGTACGTTATGAAGAATCATGATTCGCAACGCGATGGAACTGAGGGAATAAACAAAAATGAGAAAAGAAATTTCATAGCTTGGCATCGATGCGAAACTTCGAGTCCATGACGTTTTTGAGTTTAGCTCGATGTACGAACGACATTGTTTGTTTTTGAATTCCGATTCCCCGGAACCCCAGAACCAACGTTTTCAACGTTTCACCGTTCTCCTCGTTTCCCCGATAATTTTGTTATCCGCAACGTTCATAAATCTGAATAATTGCATTACCGTTGTTTTTCCCGTGCACTTTGAAGCGTGACGTTCGAATTTGGGGACATTGAGAGGTGCACCGAGGCACGTGGAGACCGGCTGATACCGCCGCGTGCACGAGGGACTTTTCACGAAATTGGGTACTCGTGTACGATCTCGGCTGTCGCTTCTGGTACGATAATAGGTACGAGGAATACAAAACGAAAATCCCGCGCGGCGTTAATACCTGTAGGTACGTACATATCCGCAGATAGGGCTTTTGTTACACGGAGCTTCAGCGTTCCCGTATAAGCCCGTTGAGCGGTAACGCTACGGATGTACCTCCGAACGCACTGGCTACCGCGCAGACCCGTTCAAAACCGTAATATACATGTATACCCTGACGCACGTTCGAAACGTTGTTGCTCAGTGTGTATATCGGGTGGACCGAGATTCCAAAGCGTATAATCAATTTTTCGTTCCAAAACCACGTTCCTCTAATCTTCATGGATTGGACTCGATCTTTTCTAGATTTCGTGAAAAAAGAATTTATATTCCGCCTAATTCTTCGTTTCAACCACCTTTTTTGAACCCTTTTCAAACCACCAGCTAACCTAACTTCCGTTGGCGCCAGGAATAAAGCTTCACTATTCAGGACTTGCCAAAAAATATTGATTTCTTAATCAATATCAATTTAGTCTCCTTTAAGGAAATCACCACCGGATATTGGGCGTAGTAAAAAGAAATCCATGATTGTTTCAATAGAAGGCTCGTATATGTATCTCGCGTTGTACAAGTACGATCGGGTTACACTAAATAAGCGTTAGAAGTATGGAATTTCGTACTGAACAAACTTTTCCGACAGTTTTGTGATTGGTTGAGTCGGTTTGTGATTGGTTGACTCAGTTTGTCGCTGATTGATTCGGATTGTCATTGGTTGACTCGATTCGTCATTCATTGACTCAGTTTGTGATTGGTTGACTCCAGAAAATAATGAATTTCTTTTTACTACGCCCAATATCATAAACTTGCGCCATTGCGTCATTCGTTGACTCTGTTTGTGATTGGTAGACTCCAGAAAATAATGGATTTCTTTTTACTACGGCCAATATCACACCCTCGCGCCATTTCTTTAGAAAAATACGTGGACGAATGAAAATACAGGAACGATTTTTAGCTGCGCATATTTATTTACATTTGTCTCTCGGTCGTTACTTTCGTAGCCACTCTGTATAAGGATCCTTGAGGTAGAGAAGGGCGGAAAAACGGATCAATCTCGTCTCGAATCGTAGGCTTCCGCGACCTATATATTCCTTCCGAATACAAGCTATATACGTAGGATACGGACAAGAGGAGCGAAACAAAAGCGTCAGTTTTAATTACGCGGCAAGCGCGTATCGGACTATCGGAGTATCCGCGAAAAGCGAATACACCACAGTGCTGGTCAGAGCCGATATTGGCTACCGCGCTCATTCATTGACGGAGACAGAGAAAGAGAAAGAGAGAGAGAGAGAGAGAGAAGCGGACAAGGTGAACAGATACCGTGGAAGCTCTTCGATTCGATCGCGTTTCGTACCGTAATCTCGATATATTAGCGGTTGAAACCTTCATTCGCTATTGAACGATATAACCTGTTATCATATTTGGACATATACGTGTAACTATTGATACATCGTTTGCCCCAAGTTAAATCTATCCCCAATCGCTTACATATCCGAACGAGCATATCCGGCGTTTAAAATCAACGATTCGCTTCTATCGGATATCATTCCGGACGCACATCAGTGATCATGGTGAAAAGCTTGCGCGGACGTTTCGGCTGCGAATGAAAATCCTTTGTTGTCATAAATAGGAGAAGTCGGGAGAAGAAATAGGAGATAGCACACGGGACAGAAAATAATATAACCTAAAAATTCGTACTAGAAAAAAACATTTTTCATATCGCGGATATTTCTGTACTTTTTATCTACTACTTTAGTTTTATCGTATTGCGTTTTATCGTATTTTATTTTACGTCGTAAATGTATTACGAAAAACGAAGAAAAAATGTCAGTCTTTTTCGTTTTCCAAAGTGACAAAGATCTAAGATATAACCTAAAAATTCTTACTTTAAAAAAAAACATTTTTCGCATTGCGAACAATTCTTCACTTTTTCCCTATTCGTTGACTTTTTGCTATTTTACGTCGTAAATGTATGTCGCAAAAAAAAGAAAGAAAATATAAAATGCAGTCGTTTTCGTGTTCCAAAGTGATGAAGAAAACGTTTGAGTAATTGGGAAGAATTAATTTTCCGTTGCGTTACAACGCTAGCTGACTTTCATGATAATCAAAATTTAGTTTGCGGAATTTACGGTTATTTTGTACCTTCTTCTCTCATTCTCTCTCTCTCTCTCTGCTATCTTTCGCTTCCTAGCTTTTATGTCTTCGATCAGACGAATAGACGAGCCCCTGGGTTTTACGACGCTTTGAAAAAGCGAATGGAGGACGACCATCTCATCGGGCCCTCAATCCGTTTCGTATTGGGATGGTTGGGTCCGTATTATACGTACGTATATAAATAGGCGTGTATTCTCTAAATGGTACTTAACTGATGGATGTATCCTCTCCGTTGAGACCATCGGGATAGCAAAAGGGATTTGGTATAGGCGAGTGGGCATGAAATATCCTCAGGATGGATTTATTTCTTTGATTAAATTACCAGGGTCGAGCCCGAGCCGCAACGTAAGGATATATTCCACTAAATCTTAGAGAGTGCACCACCGAGACTCCGCATTTTCAAAGTCGAATCTTATATCGCGAGCTTTTCTCTATTTTGTTTTTCTTTTTTTTTTTGCTCCACCAGCGGTAGCGAACGAAGCACCAATTGGGAGAGATTTACCCTCATCTTTCATCTTGCACCGAAGGAATCTTGGAGCGGAGATTTTCATTTATATCTCTCATCATTTGCTTCCGGGGAAGCAGCTTGTCGAATTGGGTCACTCTTTTCCTCGTTTTTCCTCTTTCTATCTCTCTCTCTGTCGTTTCACTTATCCTCGAGCTCACTCCGTTTTCCATCTCTTGTTCACTGACGACATTTATTTTCCATCTGAATCACGTATACATTTACCTCCAATGAATATTCACGAGTGTTGTACAATTTTGTATAAATTGAACCGCGTATATTGCTTTCGGTAAAATTTCATTCGTTGGTTCGTTTCGGTTCCGTTCCGTTATCATTCATATGCGTGGAACGAGCTCAGCCCTGCCAACTGCTACGTGCGTTACGTGGCGTTTAACAACTGATACAGTTCTATCGATCGTGGCCTCCCGATTGGTAAATCGGAGAGTGGTAAGAATTTAAAAAAAAAAAGAAAAAACAAACAAAAAATCACAGCTCTATTACCGATCTTTTTTTTAAACCTCGGACTTTCAGCTAGGCAACTGCTCGAAAGATACCACTCGTTTTTCCGCGTTTCTTCGCGCGAATTTTTCGATCCACTTTCTTTTCTGTTTTTTGTTTTTTGTTTGTTTTTTTTTTTTTTTTTTCATTCTTCGTGTCTTTGCGGATGTCGAATGTGGAAAAGTGTATTCCGGACAGCAACGAGTTCACCGAAGTCTTTTGTGCGCCATGCCTCTATGAACTTTTCTTTCACGTTCACATATTTTTCTACTCTTTGCTCGCGCCTTCGAGATCTGATAAAACTACGGAGTAAACTCTATCCGTCTCTCTCTGTCCCATTGCTCGAAGAATTCCAAAACTTTGTTGTCCATATATGCGATTCCGTCGCGCTTTTTGGTCTCCCGAGGGTAAAAGTCTCGTGGCACTTCGCGCGGTCCACCGTATAACGCTCGAAAGTCTCAGTTCCTGCAAGTTCTCGTTGCTTTCCCGCAAATATTAAACTCACGGTTGTAATCGACGTTTCCCAAGCTACTATATCTTCCACTTGCGTGTGACGTTCTCGGGAGGTACGTGTTTTTTTTTTTTTTTTGCGTTTCCACAACGACGCGATGCGAAATTTTCGGAAACGTGAAACTTTGAGCTTTTCTCGTTTTTTTTTTTTTATCGAGGTTTCGCAGTCAAAAGGTGTCAAACCGGTGCCATTAGTGAGCCTACGAGACGCTGCACCACCGAGGAAAGTCGTCCAAAACTTGTCGTCGCTTTTTCAGTACACTCGAGCTTTCACGAACGGTTAAGAACTTTTACTATTTCTCATTCTTCCTTTCATTCTTATTCGGATTTCTGGAATTTATCGTTATTGTTGCAACCTCGTGAACGTTTGCAGCTTTGATCCAAAATTTTGTCATCGGATGATCGGTTGCATTAAAAGAACAAAAAAAAAAAAAAAAACAAATAAATATATAAATAATCAAGAATAAAAAAGATTGTCTATTTATCCCAACGATTCTTTGTTTCATCAGATGTTGTATTAATCCCTGAGAAACGTCTATCCGAAAACTCCACTTATTTTTGCCGCCCTCATACGTCACGTGGTCTCCAGTTTGCCATTTAAAAGCCCCGAGAAGATTTCCCGCCACGCCCGCATCGAAAGAGTGGACACCGCGGGAGCAAAGATAATGAAGATCGATGGGAAGAGAAAAGGGCGGGAAAAGTCGGTTAGAGTTTGGAAAAGGGGTGCGCATTAAGGGGAACCGTTCGCAACGCATCCTCGTACAGAAACGAGCATACCCACACACAGAAACACGTACATCTGAAACAACGGCCATGCATCTTTCTCCTCGTCTGTCTTTCTCCTCCTCCCCCCCCTCCCTTCCTTCCCCCGCGCCTATGGAACTTCGTAAACGCCCGGAGCGAACCTGCGAAAATCTGAGCGCGCGCGATATACGAAAGATCGAAAAAAAAGCAGAAAAAGTAAATAAGATGTGCGAAGAGAAAGAGAGGTAGAGGGACGTGCGGAAAAGGGGGATGGTGATGGTGGGTCGTTCTAGAAGAACGACGAGATACGTCCGGTAATTGGATTTGTATGTAGCCTGGAGCCTCCGTTCCGTTGGCATTTATTCGTTTCGCGAAAAGGCAGCCCACTTAAGGAAGGAGATTAATGTGTACTTCCACTTGTACGAGATCAGTTTCGTTGTACCTTGCGAACGCTTTTGGCGAAACGCACCATCCCCGCGTGCCTACCGATCTTTGTATATACAGCCTGAAACAAAAGTATCGGACACCTGGAAATTTTTCCACGCGGATTAAAAAATAGTAAACTGATTTATCGAACTGTGTTTCAAAGAGGACAGAGGTATAGCTTTGCTTTACTATTTTGTTTCAATTTTGCCGATTTTTTTTGTCTTCTAGCAGGTTATTTTTAAAATACCAATTTTTCATTATGAAAATACCAATTTTTCGAAACACGCATTTTGAAAAATTGCGTGCTTCGAAATATAACGGAATTTCACAATTTATAGAAAAGAAGACCATCAGCTTTCGTCTAGCTTTAACGAAACAAAATTTGCCATTTTTTGTCACCGAGTGATAAGGATTTTGTTTGTAAACTCCAGTTGTTTGGTTCACCGATCGAAAGTTTGTATTTACTTATTTCGGGGTCATCGGATATGTTCACGATTATCGGTATCTTTTCGAAAACATCAAAAAATCGTTATATTCGATTAAAAGTAACAAATAAAAAATGCCGATTGAAAAGAGAAACTCGCAAATTGGTAAACGGACATAACGTTCGGTCTATGATTTTGAGAAAAAGCCCAAAAGCTCGCGAAAATTTCGTAAACCGATGTTGCGATATTTTTAAATATTTCATAACCCAGGGGTAGTTGGGTTACGCGGTGCATAACCAGTACGACTATTGCGGGTGTGCGCAAACTCGTGTAAATTCATACGAAGCAAATATGCATGTGAAATATAGGATAGGGGTATAGGTATGAAAGTGTATTTCGCGAATATCGTAGAAAGTAGGGAGAAGGTGGGATGGAGCTGGGTGGTAAGCTCGTACGCTCCGAATCAAAGGTAGGACGGACACACGGACACGTATGGTGGATAGTAGCGCGGGGTGCCCAAGCCACACGTAATAACGGTGGCTCCGGCGCCCACGAGCGTCCCGAACGAGTCATCCCCTTCGTCCCTTCTTCAATCCTGTTCGCCGTGTCCCAACGAGCTTTACGGCCTGTCGTAATAAAACGGTGTAATTTAACGTGACCAATAACCGCAGCGCCAGGCTATCCTCGTCTCTTACTTTTTTCTCTCCATTGCGTGCCCATCCATCTTTTCCTCTTTTTCCTCACGTGGTATTCTTCCTTCCCTCTATCTATCTCTCTCTCTCTCTCTATCTTTCTCTTTGTCTGTCGGAACAAGCCCATTTTCCTCCTACCTAACACTTCGCCATGACCCAACCTCCCAATGTTCCACTTTCGATCTTCCGCGTCCCCCTAGCCGCGCTGAAGCGCCGAATATTTCCTTTGGAAAATGCTCGACACGTTCGAACACCTCCGCGAATGATAAAGGCTACGGTTTTTACCTAACAATTCGTCGGGCTCGATTTTTATGGACGTAGCCGAGTCTCTCCGCCCTTAGGGAATCGAAACGTGCTGACGGAATTAAAATTGGATTGACAATCTTTGACTAGGGATTACGTACGATTTACGATTTACGATTTTTTTCCGATTTCGTGAATTTTACTCGCGGGGCTAATGGATCTTGAGTTGCTGCTGGATGGATATTACAAAATTTATGAAATGGTGAAATATTTGAGGCTTGATAGGAGGAGGGGGGATTGGGGGGTTTTCAGGGTCTTGAAAGAATAATAATACGCGATTTGATATTTTTTTACTGAATAATTTAGTAGTTGCGAACATTTGTGTTTAATCCGTTAATCGTTGCGGAACGCGTAAACCTGTATCACTAAAAATTACTAAATATAGTTATATATATATATATACATATTGTATAGTCATACGTATCACTAAATCATAAGAAAAAAATCAAGGAATGAAAAATGAACGATCAGCTGTCAGATCGAATTTATGACAGCTGATCCATTCGCATTCTCCATTCGCACCGACTGCGCTTGCATCCTTCCGAAAAATCAATATACTTTTTGACTTGGCACTTGTCACTTGTTCACTGCGCTAATTCGTAACCTCCGTCGCTACGAT
>JAPYZI010001674.1:0-30251 GCA_030523105.1 Ophioninae sp. A BG-2022a
TGGTCCAACTTTGAAATTCTGCAAAAAATCGAAAAATCATCGGATATTAATGATTAAAAAAGCAATTTGAAGAGAAAATCATAACGAAGAGATTGAGCAAAGAGTGGAGTACCAAATCCTAAAGGAAAAAAAGTTACGGATGATTGAGTGAAAAATTGTATTTTGCCCAAAAACCGAAAAAAATTTTGGATTTTTAATATTTTTTTAAATGGTCCATTACGATGTAATTTGATCCCCCGAGTACGAATCTGCCATTGATTTCCCCCAAAAATCAAAATATCCATGAAAAAATCGTAAAAAACTACTAAAAACACGAAATTTTTGCTGTGCGCGGTGATCATTTGGATCATTTTGCTGCTTTCTATAATCCATTTCATGTCCGAGTCCCGATGTCGTCTTTGGATGGATTTTTCGATAAAGGTTAGACTCCGTTGAGGTGCAAACGGAAATAGGCTTGCGGGTATAGTGCGGCTCGGTGGTTTCCGGCGACGCGAACGATGAGATTTACGTGGCGGCATTTCAGTAACGTACAACTCGGTAGGGAGGTTCGATCAATCGCCCGAGCATGAAACGAAACAATCGGAGCGTCTATCGTATCGTGTGTACACGCGCGGTCCCCGTTCTCGGTGTTCCCTCGGCCTGAGAATTGGCGGACGTGACGTCAGCAGGCGCAATTTCCTCGAAGCAAATAGGAGAAACCACCGACGGTCGAAATTGTTTCTGAATTGGGCTCTCCGCGGTCCACCACGGATACGTACACGTATTACCATTTGACGTTGCTACGAACCGATCCGTCAATTGTCTTCGTGAAAATTCGCAAAAGTGCATGATAAAATGATGATACGGTCGGTACTGCTGAAGAATCGACTCGATTATTTGGCTTGGGTGAAAACTGGGATGGGTAACCGAAAGGGCACGTAAGTTTCAAGTTAGGGAACTCGGAGTGAGGAATGTGGGTTAGGAAGAAACAAAGGTGCAGTTACTAAAGGGCGTATGTACGAACACATTTTGGGTGGAGTTTAATGGGGTAAATGCTTCAGTGTGAAAAAAATCAACCATGACGAAAGCACCTATCTAACGTAAAAGAATAACGATATTTGTCCAGAAATATATTATTTTTCGCAAAGTTTACTTTAATTTGTTTCAGTTAATTCGAGTTGCTGAGGTTGATTAGAGGTAGCTATTTAATCATAATTAAAGTGCTGATTAATAAAAACAAAATGGCTCGTGCAATGCTCGTAAGGTAGATTCGCAATGGACACAGAGGAAAAGTGTTCACAGGGTAGAAAATGTCGCAGAGCAGTCGCAATTTGGATCCCCGAATGGTAGAAGGACGAAGAGAGGGAGGGAGGAAAAAGGAAGGGAGGAAAACCGCGCCTGGTCCAACGCTCGCAGGGCTTGTTCGGTGACTTCGATTGATAGCGTAATCCGATATTATAAATGATAGCCGGCAAAATGGGAGCGCGGGAAAAAAGAAGTGCGATTTATCACAGCTGGTCGTTCGCGTTGCTCTCGCCCCTCTTAAATCGGTCTCTCTCTCTCTCTCTCTCTCGCTCGCTTTCTCTCTCCATCTTTTTCGCTCAGTGTTTCTATCTCTTTTATTCCCGCAATTTCTTGTCCCATGAAGTTAATCCCCTCGGCTTGTAGGGCCGATTTATTCTCGACAAATGATTAATTCGTTACTAATGGACGACGGATATTTTCTTGGCTCCAGCCTAAACGATATGGCAAATCGTTTATTTTTTCATTTTTCCCTCAAACTTTACACCATTCATCGTGATTGTAAGAACATGACGGAAAGAGAAGGAGCGTGGGAGTATATCAGAACGAAAAGACTGATACTTCGAACCGTTTTTTTCATTAAGAGATTTATCGATCGTTGATTACTTACATAATTCGTCGATACAATCACCAAGATTGAAATAACGCCTTCAATTGTTACGAATCATTATTAATATGTAATACGTTACGTCATAGGTTAATAATTAATAATTTACTGATAAGTCATTACTCGTGTTCTGTGAATGAATATTATTGTAAATTGTTACAAATTACTTTGTATTTTGATTCGTTTAGATTATTCACACAACTCGAAAATTTGATTGGCCTGCGATTAATCATTGGATTTGTATTTTAAGTAGTAAACTCGATACGACATGCTTCCATCGTTGTTTATAAAATGTCGATTAGTTTTAACGTTTAATTTTGTTTATCAATTTTTATTTTTCGTTTTACGGTTTAATGAAAAAAGTTCAATTTTTTTAAACGTAGTGTCGTTTCGTATTATTCCATTTAAAATTGTATCACTAAAAAGCAAATGAGGAAAATATTGCAAACGAGAAATGTATTTGCAATAAATTTTTCGTCTCGTACCTACCAAATTTACGAATGGAAAAAAATCGTCGATTAAATTGTACGTTGGCGTAAAAAATCAACGTGATTGGTCAGCGACAATCCGTTTTAGGAACGATGTCCGTATAGAGCGATTAAGTCGTCCTAATGCGCATCAGCACGAACCTGATTTGGTGTATCGAGTAGAGGAAATTCAATTCCACGGTCGATTATGCAGCTCGTTCGCAGGATTACGTGTTTACCACGTCGCTTCAATGTTATCGACACAGGCTTGCTCTATAATTCGAATCCACGAGGACCTCGAAGCGAGATACGAAGGAACATCGTTTGGACCCATTCTAATCGATACTCACGAGAAACATCGGTCAGAGATTAATCCCCACTCTTTTTTTTTTTAATGATTTATATTAAGCGATACGAAGGCTGATCGAATAGAAAGTGGAAGCTGGTAGTCAACGATTTCTTCAACAATATTCTATTTTTCTAACAATCAATAATTTACTTCGAGGACACGGTTTGAGTCTCCGCAAGCATTTCTGCTTGTAAGTCACTTTGGGTACGAACGATAACAAATCATTAAAAAATGCAACAGGTACGCCTGTGTAATTCGATACGATATTTACTCGGCAGTAAAATATACGAGCTCTTCAATGCCGATGGGATCACACGATTTTCTTAAGAGGTCAACTGCGAGAAAATTTGTTTTTATTAATCCAACTGTATTGGTACGTTGAAACATTGAATCACTGTTATTAATTTCATTATAAAGTTAATTAGATTCATTCGTTCAAATAACAGTAATCAATTTTATATATATATATTTATTTAATTTGCACCGTCGTGTTTAGCAATCAATTTATAGAATAATGCAAAATTAATTTCAACGATGAATTCATCAGTGATTAGGAAACTCAATACATATAAAATTTTCGAATAATTGTTGACAATAATGACAATCAAATAATTTTTCTTAAATGATTAATAAAAATATACATATATATATATTTAAATGAAGTTATTAATAAAATCGTTATTTATAAAGTTAATAATACAGAAACAAACTAAACTTGTAAATCCACGATTATCAATTGTTTTTTTTTAACATTTCGTAATACCTCAACGTAGCAAAAAAATTTGGTGACGTTTTGTGATTGGAAATCGGTGGAGTAACGTACGTTCAATAATAAGGATGTTAGACGGGACAAATGTGTTCGCGTTGCGGTGGAAAAGTGGATTGGAAACATTGATAGCGCGAAGAGCGAGACGGAATAAGTTTATAACGCGCATTAAAGCTTGAGACGAAGATGGACGGTAAGAAAATCGAGACGGCGCGAGAAGGAGAGTGAGAGAAATCGTTCGCGACGTTCGGTATCGCGGTCACCGCAAACCGATAACGAACGCAGTTCAAATCCATAACGGGCTACACTCGACGCGAATTTTCACGATCGATCTCCCCCGCACTGACGATTCGCAATAATTATTCTCAAATTTTTTCTTCGTTTGTCGAAAATAAAAAAAGATCGTTTGTTTCGTATCGAGATTACTGGACCGATATCAAAAGCGTCGAAATCGATAGAAAACTTACGCTCCGAATAAATTCGTATAGCGCGTAATTGTCAAAAGTTCAAAAAAAAAAAAAAAAAAGAAAAAAGGTAAAATATCGTCTGTTAACAAAAAAGCGTTTGGGCTCTCGACGGAATAATTGGATCGAGCGGTATTGCGTTTCAGCGAACGTGTGTGACCGTGACAATTTCGTCAGGGACGACGAAACCCGCGTGTGTGCTTTTTTTTTTATGCGCACAGCTGAATCGTCAAAGGATCAAGTCCGAAGGTGAATAAAAGAAAATTGATTTCGTTTCGGAGCGCATCACCGCGCTCGATAATAAAATTACTTCTGGATCGTTTGATGTTTAGCGATTTTTTTTTGTTTTTTTTTTTTTTTTTATTCTTGGCCAACGATTTCGAGGTTCACGTTGATACTACGCGCGTATTTTTCGTGCGGAAGTAGGAGTGAGTCGGGTCAATACGGACATCTACGTGACGCAAAAGCAGCGATAAAAATAGCTGAAACTTTGTCATTTAACATTTCTCAAAAATGAATAATATTTGAGCAAAAATATTTACCGTTTTAAAAAATTACAATGAAGTCTAGGAAACAAATAGGGATATATTACGTTTACAATTTAAACATCTTTCTTAAAGTAACATAAGAAAAAAAAACAAAATTACGTAATATCTCTAAAATAATAAAAATCATCAGTAATGGAAATTGCGTGCTCTTACAAGTACTATTTGTATCCCTTGGCATTTACCGGATTACGCTTGGTGTATGCGTTGCTGACATCGTCTTTGAAAGCTTCACAGTTTACTGCGTTTTTACAAAATAATTGCATTCTTGTCTCAAGAATACTTTGAAAATTGTATAAATTTGTTATAAAAAATTATATAAATTTGTTATAAAAAATTATATAAATTTGTTATAAAAAAGGTATAAATTTGGTATTAAAAAAAGGTATAAATTTTGGTATAAAAATAGTATTAAAAAATATTTAAGATTTTGAGCAAAAGTCTTTAAACTTAATTTATTTCTGCTTTTCCTGCCGGATTTGATTTTTTTTTAGCGCGTCACCTGTTATCACAGTTTACATAAAAATGCGACTGAAATTTGTGCAACAGCTTTTGGTATTACTCTTATCGGATGCGTACTCCTAAACTAGGTTACCCTAACGTGACGTTAATTTACATTGACTATTAATTCAAAGGTTACATTTGGGACCAAGTTTTATTACTATTTTTTCAACGTATCTCCAATTGGGCTGACACACGTAGGTATTTGAAAGTTTGGCCTACTCACGTGCCAATTTATGTCCGTGCGCGAAAACCCAGCTACGAATTTTTCCCCACAGTATTCCAGTATTCCAGCTGTCTAGCGCTCGTCGAGCGAGACACCAAAGAGGCAAGATCCAAAGTGTCAGTCGAAAGCTGCGGCATCACCTGTTGCTACCAATTAAACAAGGTGGTCCTGTTCGCCCGTACACAGGCGTAGCGCACCGCCTCACCGCACGGAAAGCATCACCGATACCACCGGTAAGCCAGATCTCGCAACGTGCACCCACGCACGTAGTTGTTTCCGGTGGCCTAGCTTCAACTTCCAGCATATCCGTTTTGTCTCGAATAGTGCTTGATCATGGAATCGTCGCGAGAGCAACTGGAACTTCTCGAATACTTGATCGGCCGCATGTGCCATTTTTTTTCACGACGTTTATCACGAATACCACAAATTTATTGGGTGGTTGTTAAAACGCGAGTTGGATATCGGTTATCGTAGTATCTATTTTCGTTTGTCGTACGACAACAGCTGAAGATGCATTCATTTCGGTAAAACGGAAATATGATTTTTTATTAAATATCGGTAACGTTATTTCTGTTTGGATACACGTGAGGTAAATAGACAATCGAGTGACAGTTGTATCATGAACAGGTAGTGCTTTTTGGTTATCGTATAAATCCACTTCCGTTTCCTAGCCAAGGGTGCCTTAAACGATTAATTCGAGTATCCGGCAAACCTTTATTTCTGGTTGGATACATTTGAGCTAGTACGAAATGGGGGGACAGTTTTATCATGAAGGCACGATTCATTGTGTTCCTGTATAATTGTTTAATCCTGTTCCGGTAATACTCGAGTTTTTACGTGTTTGCGCGCAAATACGGTATATTGGGCATTGACCCAATACGCAGTTTCGTTTTATCAACGGAATATAATTGCGTTTTCAAACATTCGCGAGATTAACACAAACTTAATGCAAATTACGTAAATTTCCAAAGCCTGCACTTATTTTTTTACTTCAATAAATAATCGAATGAAAACTCCAGAAATTCACGAATAGAAATCGGAATTAAAAATAGATCAGCGAGGTTGAAATGGATTTTTGAACGTGGTCTTAAACTCGTGATAAAATTGGTAATTTCCGGTTACTCCCTATCTGGTTCAGCCAATTATGTCTACAATTACAGTCGAGGAGAAATGGACTTTTTTTTTATCGACCGATCCATACTTCCATTGACGTTTCATTCGTTTCATTGATTCATTACACTCAGTCGTAATCAGCGTAACTTCGAGATTCATAAATGTCGCTGAACTATATAACTGTAGTCGAGTTTTATGTATTTAAAGGTTGAAAATTTATTCGCGGAAGTGGGCTGAGGCGTTTCCTGAGAGGTTCCAGGTTGACTGCAAAATGGACTGTGCGGCACGAAGCCGGTTGAGCAAAACGTTTTACTGATTGTTTTCGTTACTGCCGAGATACACGTACACACGTGGACGGAAAAACACGCAGCGTGTCGCCTTATGAAAACAATGAATATTTAAGGGGTCCTCGCAGAAGTCATAATATTGCCGTGGCATCTCCGAATGCAACGATATATTTATACGTTTATGCGCACCTATAGCGCCATAGCTCGAACGCCCAGCGGGTCGCCCGCCGAAAAGTGACTGCCCGGAGTCGCTACTTGGCAATCGACCAAAGAGCAACTGAGCGGACGCTGTCCCGGTGCGGTTGTCTCAATTATTTCTGTTACGGTCCACTCACTCCCGTGGCTCTTAGCTTTCTTGCTATTCTCTGAAAATCATACGAGATAGGAAACGCCAGGCTGCAAAAGTGAGAGGGAGGAGAGAGAGAGAGAGAGAGAGAGAGAGAGAGAGAGGGAGAGGAGGATGGGAGAGAGTGACAGACAACAGAGGAAATATTTAATTTTCGCGAAAATGAAATCCGAGACCGTTACATACGGAAGTTGTCGTCAGTTCTAAAATACGAAGCTGACAACCGCACTTAATTTATATATACGTGCTAAATAAACAACACGAAAACAACAACAAAAATTGAATGGGAGAAATATTTAAAATGTTCGATGATGGAGAGTTACATTTTTTGGCTGAAGCTCAGTCTTGATTTTCGTTTGATATAGCACTTTGGTTAAAATGAGGTTTTACTGCTAAATGAATATTGATATTAAAATTGTGATAATGAATATGTAAAAAATAAAAAAGTTAATATAAATCTTTTGATTTCTTCGACTAATCGGAAGAAACAAAGAAAAAAAAAGCTCGTACGACTGTTGAAGGACAATTTATTTTTCGCATTTTTATTTCAATGTAAGTAAAGTTGCAAAATATGAAATCCTAAATACAATTTGCATGTTTTTTATATTCTATGTGCATGTCCACGATTCATGTACGAAAATGAATAATCAATAGGAGAAACGAAAACAGGGAGGAAAGTAATTGAATTTCGCAAGGAAACTTCATAAATAATTAAGAACTTTTATTTACAAAAGTTATTTAATTACCTATGTTAAATTGTCGAATAAAAACATATAATTAAAAAATAGGAGGTTGAAAATTGTACTCAACTGATGTGCGCGGAAATGCAAAATACAAACAAAAATAAGTATAGGTACAATTAAAATCTAGGAATATTAGCTCGTTGAATTCTTCGATGTGAAAGAACGAAATTTATTTTCTTTAGTCAAATTCAATAGGCAATGAAGAATTTTTTATATCGAAAACTGTTTAATCATCCGTGTTGAATTCTTTAAAAAAACGTAAACGTTAAAAATTGTGCTAAAAATATGTGCGAATAAATCCAAAGTAAAAAATAACAATTCCATAGAAAAAATGCGTTACGTTTATTGATCGAGAAACGTATATATTGTTTGTGTAAATTTCTCAATCGATACATTTTAGAATAGACCTCGAATACTTTTGAAAAATAAAAATAAATAGCGTCTGGAGATTGGAGGTTTTGGTCTCCAGCGTTTCTCGTGCGTGCGCGAATTTTCGCAAATTCAGGGGCTTGTCGGCAAAATAGTAGAAGCGTGTATCGAGTTTTGTATCGTGTGAGCGAAAGAAACGAAGTATACACAGAGAAGAAGAACATGCATGATGCAGTTATCGGAGTAGTCGACGCACCAGATACCGGAAGTGTCGATCCGATTTCTACACTCGATCTCTCGCCCGGATTATACTACGGGAGGGAGATTTTATTTCGCTGACTCTTGCTCCGCATACGAATTGGCAATGGTAGAGCATATATTATACCGTACAGACACGTTTTCGTCGTACGTTCGAACTTTCTTTTTTTGTTTCCGTTCATTTTTTTTTTACCGCGATAGACGTTCGGAATTCTTTGCGACTGAATTTGTATTGTCAATCTGATCTCGAGTTCGATACACATTGGTCAGGATAAATATAGAGTCTACTTTTCCGTGATGAATATTTCCGCTTGTAAAATGAAGCGAAATCATTTTTTTTCCTGTTTGTTAAACTATAAATTCGAGATCGAGAGATAAACTATAAATTACGAGATCGAGAGATATTTCGACCATAGCGTATAGATTTTTAAAATTATTTTTGCAAACAAAATTCTGTATAATATTCAACTGCTCTTAATAAATAAAAAATAAATTAACGTTATTTTCTATTGGTAAAAAGAGGTGATTAAAAAATGCCCAAACTTTTGGAATGTTTTATCAATCGATAAATTTCATTTGTTTCAATTTTTTATAATAATCAATGTATTTAATAAGATCCTTTTTATAAATAGAAAATTTCCATAATTTTTGATTCCGTATAAATGAAAATTGAATTTATTTACAAAGTAAAATGTTTACAATTAAAACGTTTAATTTCTACGATTATCCATTTTCGTTCGCTAACTTATACCTAAATTGCAACTTCGAACGATATCTATTCACTTAATTAATTTGATTTAAGTATCGATATGAGATACATTCGATCTCGTAATTAAGGCGATTACGAGATTTTCATTAAACGACGAAATAATAAATAATTAGTCGAAGACATTTCGGGGTTGATCCGTTAATCGATAGTTGAATCAGACGTAGCATTTGTTTTCAATTCAAATTTCTATCCGACCAAAACAGTACACGTGTCCAATCCTGAAAAAACAGCGCTATCGGAGATTCGTATATTTTTTTTCTATCGATTTACAAACGGAAACGAGAACAGGTCATGAGAGTTCAGTCGACCTTCTGGCATTCTGGAAAAAAAGATTGGAACAATAAATAATTTCGTGCGTTGATCGAGAGGGGAGAGCTGATTGTTCAGGGTTTGCCAGCGTTTGACGATCGTCCAGCTGTATCCTAGTCACGAATGTGTTCGTTGTGCACAGTGGACTTCGCAGATTTGGATTACACAGAAACTATAGCCCATTGGGTTTTACTCGCGTGTGTACAATATTCGTATAGGTTTGGACTTTGATGTCGTGCAGATTGAAACGCGGAAATTACATTTGAAACGATCGAATATTTCTAGCGATTGCACGATGTTTCCCTTCGCGTACCAAAATCAAAGATGCAATTAATTTGATGCCCTCCGAGTATTTCTGGAACGATCGAACTTCGTTAATTCGGAATAAGTACGTTTCCGATTACTTTGAAATTTCCAGATAAAGTCGAAACGATCGTCGAATATACCTCGTATAACTCCGATATTCTCTGTTCATTCAAATATTTTTTATTCAATAAAAAATAAAACTAAAATATTCGACTAATTCTGCAAGAATTAAAAAAACCCCTGAATTAACCCGGTCAAGTTCCGGTGAGATATTGGAACAGGAAAGAGATGAAGATTTGGATATCTGCAATAATGAAAGCGCTACCTGAATTAACCTCTTAATTGGGTGATTTTTCCGTAACGAACGATGGCGGGCCGTGAATAAATTAAGCTCATACGGTTACGAAGAATGTTTATAAAACACGTCAAAAAAATATCGGCATTCGAGGATGTGAAAATGAAGCTGCTAGTGAAGGATCTACCGAAAATCGTACTGGAATAATAACGTCTTTCAAAACGGAAAAATATTATAGTTCGTCCGTTTCTTAATGAAAACAATTTCTGTTGATCCACAATCAAATTCTACCAAATTGAGGCATTTTCCATCGAAAAATAATAGTTCTTGAATGAAAGCGGGTGAGTGTATTTTATACCGACGCTACGTTTATAAATGTATGGTTCTCCTCCACTTAACACACAAACAGAGGTTTTCACGGAGTCGAGTATTTTTAAGTACCCTCTGCTTTCGTAACTCTTCGAAATGCGATATTCTTCGGGTGGTATCGTTCGCGTTAAACACACATAAAAATTCCCACCGTAATTCACGAGCGACCGAAAATATGAAAACAAACGTATCGACGCGGGTTTCCAGCAGTTTCCCAGTGCCTTCGTGTAGCTTTAAAAAAAAAAAAGATCGATACCTAATTGGTTCAATCGTTGAGCTGTCATTATTTTTTTAAACTTCCGGTTCGTAGAGAACTTCTCAACTCGAGTAACAATAATTGACGTTAAAAAGTTCGGTACTTCGCGTGAAATAGCCCGTACTGGCATTGTTCACGAAACCGTCGAATTCAACGCATCGATAGACAATTTCTCAATACCCAGAAAATCCACGGTCTGGAAAACAATTTTCCACGTTTTCAAGTGATTATACGCCATATTGCTATGGCCCATAGCTCGAAGGGACAGAGGGAGAGAGAAATTGAGAGGGTTGAAGGAGACAGCATCGGACTCGAACTAAAGTAAACTCATGCCGGCATATAATCGTGGCTAGTGGGTCTGGTGTGGTCTCTGGAGAAATATTATTTCCAATCGATCTTCGAGAGAGCAAAAAAGAAAGAAGTTTAACTCGAAGGGAGAAAGATAAGGATCTATTGTTTCAGAAAAAGGTTTCTTTATAAAGGCATTGGGAGCCTCGGGATGTATACGTCTATACATGTGTACGTGAAAAATATCACGTGGAGGATAAACACGATAATAAACCGTGCACAGAAAATAATCGATCACGATACACGTTCGAACTAAAATCCTTGCCGATGTTCTGTTTTCGTGAATTACTTAAAAGGAGACGAAAATATATTGACGAATGGACGAACCGTAAATACTGTAAATCTCGGAATACGTACAACTCTGTACGGTCGGTCGTGTTCATTAATTTTTTCCGCTATTTGATTGAATAGCCCGAAGTCGGAGCATTTTTAAGCTGACGAAGGAGAAAAACGAGGTTGAGGGTTTCGTCATTTTGGCATTCGATCGGATTTCAGGCGCAATGTTGTCACGGCGATTTTCTCGTGCAGAATTGTTGGAAGGAGGGATGGGAAAAGCGCGACGATTCAAAAAGGTCGGTCAAGTACGAATTGGTGTTCAGGGGCATCGATGATTTTTTTTCTCCAGAAGAATCTCGCTGTTCTTACGGCTGTCAATGCAATTCGAAAAACATATCAATTTTTTTCTCGTAGAATCTCGTTCGTACCGATCAATATGAATCTGGTGTTTTTTACGGCTTGAAAAATCTCGTTGCTCGTACTGATAAAAACGGGTGTATCGATTTTCTTAATTCGACTAAAAAATAAAGAATAAACAGCCTATACCGTTTGAGACCACGATAATTCACAAAGCTCTGGCTCATCGAAAATCGTTAAAAAAAATCGGAGGACTAACTTCGAATCCGAATGAAGCGGAATAATAAGAGAGCAGGCCTTTTACCGGTGTCAAACGTCTCTAAAGTCGTTCCTACATTGGTGAAATCGGATTAGAACAATTGAAAAGGAAAATCAATCTTAACGCATCGACCAAACGCAACCCTTCGTTTTTTCACCATTGTCTTCTTCATCCCCCGCTGTTTTTTTTTCGCCCCAGGTAAAACAAGTTGAGTAGCTTTGATGGTCGGTGGCCCCTGGCGCGTAGATTTCCCTGAATTCGATTGGAATATAAATTGGAAATGTGTTAGCCACGTAGCGAACGGTGGAACGCGCGGTGAAAGAGGGCGGCAAGGGGCATTTGATTGATGCAAAGGTGAATCGAGCGACGAGGCAAACGTGTAACATCGAAAATCCCCCTTTCCGTTGCCCCTTTCCCCTCCCGTCGAGCAGTCCACGTTCCAGCGTGCTTTATTCACCCTCTGTATCTCATTCTCATCCCTCTCTCCCTCTCTCCAGCCCTCTCCGGCCCTCTCCCCGGTTCCATTGCTGCTGAGCTTTCGCGAGTGAGAGTAAACCGACGTGAATCGACGATCGAGCTTTGCCGTTGAGAATGCAACGGGTCGAGGCTAGTACTGTATATAAAGCCAGTGGGCTCAGCATGGGTCTCGTCAGGACGTCGGTGCTAACGTAAATACAACGTCGAGGCTCCTAAGTGACAAATCGATTTGGTGACCCCAAAATAATCTGTCGTAGCTCACGTATGCGACATCAGCGAAAGCTTCGGCACCCGATCTTAATAGGATATCGTTTATATACACGTAGCATACATACCGATCCGTAGGTACACCAACGGAAGAAGCTAGGTAGGAGAGGGTTTCTTGACCCGAGTTTCGTACACTGACGTAAGATGAATGTGCAACTGAATACCGAGTTATTACAATTGGCACAGGCACATGGCAGCATGGAATTTTGACCGCGTGATACCGACATAACCGAATCTCGCCTGAAGAAAAAATCGTCCCCAACTCGTTTCAATGGAACGGTCGCCAAAGATACGGGTAACTCGAAATTCCTCGATTCGACGGCCAATAGTTTTTCAACGCTCCGAGAGAAACGTCCCGGTGTTTTATAATACGAGATATCGTTGCTTTATTTGACCCGTCGAAGTGGCCGTGAAACTATGAAAAAGAAGAGAGAAGTGTAATCGCGACGAACAATGTTTTTGACGGTTGAAAGGATGGGGGGGCGTTATTGCGACGCTTTTAACAAAGCTCCAGTGTTTTTGGGGCCCACCGACGAGTGAACGAACGAGCCCGGTGATTGGGTTTGCGAGTGCACAAAATTCTCACGCGAAAAGCTGACGGGTACTACGATGCGCCGGAATAACGCATACGTGTAGGGGATCGTCGGTGCACCGGTGGTGCTCACCTCTTTCATCCTACACGTACGTATACACGTACCGGATAAACGAGGTGCGAGCAAGCGGGAGTTGCGGAGCGGGGGCGGGGTTGCAGGTTTGGCTGACGTTTCACGCTCACGGTGTCGGCGCTGAGGATCGCAGGCGCCAATTATCACGCCTTTTGCAGAGACTCCCTTGCGATTCCTGGGTCCCACTCCCTCCTCCTCCACCCTCTCGTGTACCGCTTATCAAAACTTGCCTAAATGCCGTAGCCGCGCCCCCTACCAATTAAAACATGCAAGTAAACCGTCACGCGACGCCGCGCTACCTACCCCAACTAAGCCAATTACACTTAACACGATGGGACGATGGTCAACGAGATTTCGCCCGAGCCCTCTCTCCCGTACAATTTTCACGTACTACATCCCCGTGTCCCGGGGTGTGTCTATTTGCACGTATTACACGTTCAACCGTGGTGCCGCATACCGGCGATGAATTTCGCAACGAATCCACCGTTCCGCGATCCTCTGTAATTATCGTTATTCACTCCCTTTGCATCCGTCACACCGTTTACTTCCGAAGAGACGAGTGGCCCTTATCGTGCCGGGATGCGCTGTAGGGGCTACTTCTTTCATAAATAATAAAGCAAGCTTGGACGTTCGGGGGCTTTGTTCTAGATTAATCCTACTTTTATAACCTAATGGGAGAACGATCAGGTTGTCCGGGTTCACCGCGAACGTTTGTTTTCAAAGCTTCAAGCTGGGCCAGGAGGACACGTGACACGTTTTTCGTCAGTTAGACTGGTCAAGAAAGACCAGTTTATCCGTAAGTCAAGCAGACTGGTTATGAAAAACTGGTTCAATCGTGCCAGTTTATCAGTAAGACCACGTTTGCCCTTGGGTTTCTTTCCCATTGAGAACCTCGATGATAAGTACGAACCTTCTGTTTTTGATTCCCTCTAACGGTTTTTTAAACAAACGGAAGCTTCGGCAAGGTCCGTGTACACGGAATATTGAAGCGCGGATGAAAATCCAACATTTCCCGAGAAGGGCAAGATTACGTGAGATAAAACAACCCGGGGCTTCGAGAAAACGTCACGCGTCGCGCTTATGTCGAAGTCCTTTCGCACGTCCGGCTTATTTTTACTCGGTTTATCTTCCTCGCTTTTCCTTTCCTCTTTCTACGAATACCGCCTGGTATTAATTCCCCTGAGGACGTTATCTCATCAAATACCTCGTGGCAAAAAATTTGCGTTTGCGTTACAGCGCTCGCTGCTTTTTCGAATTTATTCACGTCTGTGTATTTTCCTATCAACGATCTTCGTTGCATCGATAACCGAAAAATACTTCCGAATAATTGCGGGTGGATCTTATAATCGTGGATTTTTCGATCCCAATGTTTTGGGCTATAATTATTTGTTAAATTTATATAAAGGTAACGATTGAAACGTTGACACAAAGGACGACGATATTTGGAACGATGGCTTTTGGGATGGTGATATTCAGGATTATGACCTTTGGAACAAGGACGTTCGGGATAAATGCAATTAGTTCAGGATTATGACATTTAGAATGATGACGTTTAGAATTATAATATCCACGTTGGTAGGTATTCCGAATTATCGCACTCGGATTAATAATATTCGGTACGTCCGCATTCATCATGACGGCATTTAGAGTATTCACAGTCACGACGGCAATCGAGTTATTGGATATTCATAATAATTAAATTGAAAATCTGCCTTTAGGATGCGACGAGTCATTGTTTCGTTTCGTCAGCTTTGTACATAAAAATCGGGAAGCAATGCTTCGCATCGTCGCTGTTGGGTCATTCGACTAGGCAATTATTCGTCCCCTAATTAGAAATCACGCAGATTTGCATATGTATGAAAGGTTAGTTCGGAGATTGACGACGACCTTCATCACATACCCGTAACTTTTATTGCGTAACTTTTTCAAAATCGGCGTTTCAATAAAAAAAAAACATTTATCTACCATCGATTTCGAAACGTGTACACACGCTGATATGAAAACATTGGGTAAATATAATCCGTTGGAAATACTGGTTTTTTAAAAATATAAAATTTTCAAGGCTGAACCGGTAGAAGAAGCCAGCAAGGCGAGGTTTTCCTGAGGAATCACGGTATCTTGTATCGCAGGTTGACGAGGGGCCTCTGGCCATCGTGATTTCCAAGCCAACGGCGAAGCCGTCCAAGGTCCCTCGGGAGAGAAGACCATCGCGTCTTGTCCAGAATTCAATTTGCCGCCAACTCCAACCTTCCACGTTCTTGTACATGATTCGGGGCTCTACTTTTTTTTTTTTTCAATTCTGCCAACGTCGTGTCTCTCCTTTCAACTCGCCATGTCACATCTTTGATCCGTGAATCGAGACCGGCTTTTGGGAATAAAATAATCAAGTTTTCAATTACTAGAATTGAGTGAACAGATTTCATCGATGTTAGTTTCGGCTTGAAAATTTGCAAAGTGAATAGCTGCGACTAGCCAAGTTTCGAACAACGAAGAAACTTGGACTTTGATTAGTCGAGTTTATTCGAGAGTTTTGCATAATCTTGAGGTACGAAAAAACGGCATGGACTTTCAATATTTTATCAAGGCTATCGAAAACGATGATTATATATGGATTTGACACGGAGTTTTGTCAAGTTCGAGTTTTTTTTTAAATCGATAGATATCTATAATCATTCGAGTCGTATATATTTAAAAAATGCTCTTGAATTTTTTGAAGCTTCAATCGATCAATTTTCTCTAGGGGTTCGGAACGAGCTTGAGGTTTCAAAAACAGTTGGACTTTGCAAATTTCTTTTCACCAAGAGATGAAAATTTTAGACGCGAATTATATATAGTCTCTCAAACGTCCTTATTATGATTATTGTTGAAAAGGCATATTATAACATAATTATTATTAAAAAATGATTGAAATTATTTAAATTATTGTAACATTATTATTTAAATAACTGCACACTTCCGCCAGCAAATGTAATTAGTTCCCATTTTTCAAAACGTTTAAAAAACGTTCATTGCGAACTACAACCTAGTCTAAAAAACAAAGCAATAAAAAAAAATGATTGAAAATCCAAAGGTAACGTTTGAAGCCCGAGTGAATTTCCTATCGGTTCAACGTCGCAAGACATTTTGGAGTTATTAGTAGCCGAGAAAATTTCAACGCGGATCTTACGCTTCCTCCATTGTTGTTCTTTACCACCGTTCGTTCCGTTGGGTTACCGGTTCGAGTATTCGTTTCACGGAAGACGCCACGGTTGTTTCCCTCGCACTTTTCTCGACCGCGAGCTTTTCACAGTCGCGAGGAAAATCCCGGTTGAGGTAAAAGCATCGAAGTACCTCAGGGCTGGTTGAGGGTGAATGGCACGGTTTACCCTGATACAGTCGTAACCACTGGCGAAGTCGAGGAACCGCGAAAGTAGAAACTGGCCCGATTTGGTCAGACGAGTGACTTTCGCACGTAAGGTGATCAGGTGGTAGTCTTTGTATGTGTGGGCTACCCTTGGCTCGGGTATACCAGGATCGACGTCGGTTAGAACAGCCGCTGGAAGAGCTCTTGAAGCACCCTTCTCAACCGATCTCTCAGACACGCGCTATAAACTCGCCTTTTCAAAAGTTCTCGTTGCGGAGTGATTACGCTGAAAGCACTTTACACCTATCCATCCTTACGCTCCTCTCCTACCGTGCACTCACTCTCTGTCTTTCCTTTTCTCTCCATCTATTTTGCTCTCTCTCTCTCTCGTTTTTCTTTCTCCATTGCTCCTCTTGAAAGGTGATAGCTCTCGGTTCGATAAATTACGGGGTGACCACGTACTACTTTTGGAAAGCCTCAGGAATACGGACCGTTTCGTCGCCAGTTTCGTCGAGGTTCTAACATTGAATTTTCCGTAGAAAGATTGAATTTTTGATTCACTGTTGTTTATTAAACATTCATTGAAGTCGGCTTATTTAATGAAGAACGAATTAAACGAATTTCATCATTTTCGACTAATAGTTTTATTAATTTCAATAGCAATGTTTATTTCAATAACAATTGATTTTCGTAATAATAATTATCACGAATGATAATTGGATTTTCTATGAAAAATATTAATTATTATATAATTATGAATATTAATGTAATAATAATCATTATTATTGATATTTACCATATTATTAATAATTAATTCAATAAACAGTATACTTACCACAATACTTATTAAATAATATTAATCATTGATTCAATATTCGTATCAATGATACCAAAAAACAATGAAAAATAATAATACTAACAATTTGTATATATTTTCAAGTTTTTTCTTTAACTAGCAATTTTATAACGTCAAAACAAGTGACAAGAGAGTGGACACGATTAATAAATTAACCTTCGAGATGGCACAAAATTAATTACCGAATAAGACTTTATCGAATGAACGACAGGGAGTGAATGTGCAAATAGATACCATAGAACATTTTTCTCAATTTGCGACACAGCTACGAAATTAGAAATGTCGATATCGAAACTCAGGTATACGTCGAGCTTCGAGCTCGATGAAATTGACGGTTACCACTTATCGAGAATTGTAAGTTACCACGTATACTTTATACGGTCTTTTCATTACTGTATATTCGCGCGTGCTCGTCCAACAACTTTATTCCTATAGATGATTTATATTGTTACAGTATTTCCGTCGATCCTTGACTCGTGCGAGAATTAATTTAACTAGACGACTCGAGCGCCCTCTCTCTCTCTCTCTCACTCCCTTTCTTCTTCATCACTCAGAGTTCGACAAGGGTATATGATATTCCCGAGAGGTCGTTTCTCGGAGGATATTGGAAATGCATCTCACCGCAACGAATTTTCTCGATACACTCGATGTCGTGTTCTTTGCTTGATGGTATACGTACTATTATGGGGAAAAGTGATTTAGAGGATGTTCGAGTTTGAGGATTGGCTTTACGGTTGAAGTTTCCTCCTCATACTCAATAGTTCGTGAGACCTAATGTTTTCGAAATCACCTTGAGAAAAACCTTTGGCTCGTTTGCATAATCGTTTATTCATATTCGAAGTTTCAACAAGTCATATTTAATATTCTTTTGATTGTTTGGCGCACGATCATTTTTAATCAAATATCGAGATCACGGTTTCAACTTAAGATTTTATGTTATTGTTCCCTGATTAAAATTTTTCGTTATCTAAGATTCCAGTCAAACCTCAAGGCTATGAGGAATTAATTTTGATCGAGTATCGACGGTTTGATGGATTTCTCAATTGGATAAAACGATCAAAGCGTCAACTTAAAAAAAATGCCAAAATTGACAAGGTCCGTTGACAATATCGCTTGACGATAATCGTTGGAATATAATATCAATGATACACGATGAATCTTGAGGATGCAGGCTAGTGAGAAGTTTCGAAAAACCTGAGGTTATTGATGACCGATTAATTTCGAAGCGGCGAAAGAGTTTTTTCTTAAAATGGATCATATTGGCTAAGCTTTGATCAAGCTTATTTTTTGGTATTGTATATATTAATGATAAAAGAAAATTTGAAACTCTGTGACGATTTTTCAATGAAATATGTCATTATTGTTAATAACTGATGTACATGTTTGAAAAAACAACCAATCATATGAATTTTTAAAATACCAAGAAATCTCGGAACCCCTGCGGACAAGTGCAGTATCCTTGCATCGATCAATCAACTTCATCGATCAACCAGAATCCGAAATCAATTATTCGTCTGTAATAACTTTGAGGGCCATCTTCAAAACTTCTAAAAGAGCCAAAAGCCATCATTGTAAGGATATAACGATACGAAATATTCTGTTCACACCCATGCATACACATCAAACGATACCTACTGGGTTACTAAGGGTTTTCTAAGTAAACGTGTATAATTGGGTTACAAGTTTCCCAATGAGAGAGCTTTTATTAGCTTTGCCATAAGAAAGTCTCATACGGGGTAAGTCTGGGGTGTTTCTTCCCCCACCCGCTTCTCTCATCTTTCTAGTTCCACGTGTTCCTCGTTCTACGCCCTTTTGGACTCGAAACTACCTTTACCCACCAAAAAATATACAAGTGTTTCGGTGCGGGTGCATTTAAGAAACCCTCCTCACCAATTTCCGGGTGCTCGGTTCTTCCGGTCCACGACAGAGTCTCACACAGGCCAGGCACTCGCTTCCTTGGTATCCTCACTTTTCCAGGCTCACTTTACTTTCGCTTCACCTACCCTTTTCGGTCTCTCTCTCTTTCTCTTCCTCTCTTTCTCTCCCTCTCTCTCTTTCCTGATACACTTGGGTACTGTTCTCGCTTCTGTACGTTAATATCTTACCGCGAGGTCGTAATTTACTTACGACATACGGTGGTGGTGGTGGTGGGTGGTTGAAGGCATCGTAGTTGCTCGGTAAGAGGTTCTCTCGTACATCAGACGGCCAGGAGCCGTAAAGAGGGCACCTACGACACGAGGAGCGAACGAGGGGGATGGAAAGGTTGAGGCAAGGGAAGAGGGAGGTAAATGGGAGGAGGAGTAGGAGGAAGAGGAGGACGAGGACGAGGAGGAAGGGGAGGAGTATTCAGGACGATACCTAAGATGAGAGAGGAGCTAAAATATCACTATAAATAGTTTTAGTACCTAGGAGAACCACGAAGAGAGACTGAGGGTAACAATGAACGATGAGGCGCAACATCGTGGTCGTACGAGGGACACTATGATCAAAATTACCTGCAACATCGGTCCAAAGTACAGACTCGTATTTGTGGTTAGTTGTTACAACGACATCCTCGTTATTATTATTATTTTTTAAAATTATTATTTTCGTTGATTGTACGTCGTCAAAAATTCAAGAAGTCAAGAATCGTAGATGTCGAATCAAGAAGTAAACGTAGAGTTTATCAGATTATTAACTAGGTGAGTTAAAGGACGAGGCAATGTCTATTCCGATCTTTTCGCTGGAATTAGAGGTGGAGAAAATAATGCACGATGAAAGATAGAAATACGTGTAGGAACGATGTTCAAAGATAATTCGATTCGGCTAATGTAACCACGCGAATGATATCAGAGTATCTTTGGCTTGGGAATACTCGATGAAAATAATATTTTCAGAAACCAGTCTTGAGTTTAGGTTCAATTATTCCAGTGTGAAAATTAATGGATCGCTATTTATAGTTCCCAATGTTGGAGGGTCCGCGTTAATACATTGATTAGCGTTATGATATCGATAATTTACGGAGAGCGATGCGACGACTCGCCGCCCGAATAATCTACCGAGTGGAGCCATTGCATTCTGAACAGATTCAAAAGAGGATTTAAACGGAATTGATTCTTGCATCTTCCAGGCTGAAAGAGACATCTTGATATTGGCAGGTCAATGTTTATTTCTCCTTATATATACGCAATAGCGAAGTCAGAGTTTGGGTTTGTTTGGGTTACTTGGCTCGTATGTTCTGCGCGGCACCGGAAGACGTTGTCGATTTCCGGCAGAGTAAACGACAATATAAATGTTTCGTTTTTCTTTTTTTTTTTTGCGGCGGTGGCGAAGTCGAATATGACGTAAAGGGTTCGAAGAGCGACCAACGTCCTCAGGGACAAAAGTTTCACTCGGAGCTAGGGACGTTGAAACGGTCGAGTCAAGGAAGGAGGACACGCCGCGTTTACCGGGGAACCGAATCGAGAGCAATTTAACGCTTTCCCACCATTCGAGTAATATCTGCATTTCGTCTCTCCGGGTCCGCAAGAGCACGAAGTATTACACTGAAGTTTCTAAATAAATCAAGAGCAAATTACGGTCCCTCCTCGTATCCTCGACTTTCACCTCTTCCTCTACGTGGCCGTCAGGCTGTTCCCACTGGCTCATCGTGGCAGGGACCCAGCCCAAACTTTATACTACGCTCTCTCTCTCTCTCTCTCTCTCATTCTCTCTTCTTCCTTATTCATATTCCATCCGACGCTTGGATCCAGGCATGGTTACACCAGGCGGGATACTTCCCGCGAAAACTTGCTTACATTCCAGTCGCTCCTTCCGTCCTTTTTTACATTGGACGAAAGCACTTTGCCTCATAGCTAAAAGAGGCTGGAACGAGAAGAATAGCGAGATTTCCAAAATTCGCGAGAGGAGACAGGTTGCGTTATCGTTTCGAATTCTATGGGGAAAGCTGATAGGAATCTAGCCAGATTCTCTAGTTTCTAGAGAATCTAGTTTCTTGTAGAGACGCTTGTCAATGTACCGTCACAATTGTTAACGCAGCACCAACAAACTCCGGAATACACGATCCAGTACTCGCTGTTGCACCACGAAATTTAACTTCCCCGTTGTGATTTTGTTTATAAGAGTGATTCAACATTATTGGAAATACTTAAAGGGTCTAACTACGCCGACACGTGGTTGAAAAATCTCTAGTTTTCGTTTTGAGACCTTCGTACGACCCAAAACTCAAACATACATCATCATCTAACTCCTGAATGGGTATTTACTTGGAATATAAATAAATCTTAATGAACAATAATATTTGTAAAATCAGAAAAATTTCGTAGCACGTGTAAACGACTTCGAGTCCATCTTCATCTCCAAAAAAAAAAAAAAAAAAAATCTTTTAGTTGTGGCTAAAACACAATTGAAAGGGAAGGGAAATTTTGAATGTTTTACCTAACTCGGCATCTCCTTCTTTTCCCTTCAATTTCTCATTCTCGCGTGATTCATCCAAGTTACATTATTTTCCTTTTCACGTAACGGAGGAGGTGAGGTGGGAGGGTGGAGGATATTTCAGTTCTCTCGACAATCCTCGTTTTCTCCGGTTTTCTCGTACGCCTCGCTTCCCTGTTTTCCTCCTCGTCGTTGTCGACGTTACACATTTAAGCGGTTAATGGAATTTTCGTCGAGAGCGACCCTTTTAAAAAGCATCTTTTTTTTTCTTCTTTTATTCTGGAACTCGCACCCCTTCTCACACCCTTACGCGACAACGGTTTGCCTATTGTTCGGTCTTCGACCGCGACATTTCCGGACGGTATCGCGAGCGGGAACGACGATCTCCTCTCATCCCCTTCGAGGCGTTCGGTACGCCCGTTATAGCGCGGGAAACTTACATTCGCGCGATTCTCATCGGGTTCGAGCTCGCCCTTCTCGGTTTGAAAACTTCTCGTAACGATCGAGCGTATACGTCGCTCTTTCGCGAAATTTCCGTTACGTATATACATGCGTACAGGGTGACTGAGTTGAATTCTACACCCTCACAATTGTGAGGGTTCGAAGGGCCAACGCTGAATATCTGTCAAAAATGTATTCTGCGAATGATGGAGAACAGTTAGGAATTGTTTTTTGTAGTTATTATTGTTTGCTTCGAGAACACTTGTCGTTATCTAGATTTAAAAAAAATGTAGATTTTTTCGGAACTTAAGATAACCTTTGAATGACCTTGACTTTTAATATAGTATATAGAAGTTTCGTACTGGAGAACTAATTATTGTATTGTTATTTTGTTTTTCGCAGATCACGGAAATTTCCAGGTTATGGTTGGTTATCAGAAAAGAGGTTTTCGACATTGAAGAGCTGACAAAATTAATAACGATCTTGACAGGATCAACGAGTTAACGACGCAGTCGTTAGTCTCGCGATATTAAATGTCCGAGCACGTCAATTTTTGTATGTCTTTTCTTGAATACCCATAACGACCTTGGATCGACCTTGACACGTTGGAACAATACATTTTACAGCTATTAATTCTTATTTATTTGATTCGGTACGTCAAGGTGATACCAATGTCGTTCTGGGTATTAAAAAAAGTTTTTTTTTTTAATGAAAAGTTTAATGACACGAGTTTTATCAAGCATACGGGGCATTTGTTACAAGATACGGAGCCGACCTTAAAAACTGTTTTTTTTTTTACGTTTCAACAGAAAGCTGAGTGCTTGTAATCAAAAATTGTAGGAATTTTCCCAGGGATCGATTTTGAGTGTCTCACCCGGTAGACACTTTCTCACACACACACACACGTGTGTGTGCATCGGAATATCCACGGAACTTTCCCAAAGATGCTAATAACGACAGCCGGAAAACTTTGGTGATAAAATTTCAGCCTCCGCCCTCGGTCTGTACAAGATACCTGTGTCGCACCCTCCGAAGCCACATTACACGCTTCCCTGAGCACCCTAAGATGAGAGAGGGACGAAGAAAGAGGAAAAGGTTGAAGAAGAGGACACCGCGATTTTTAGTCTGGGGAAAAGCAAAAAAAAAAAGAAAAATTGGGCTAGCTTGAGTGCAGGCGTACATTTTTGGCCGAGAGATGGCTTGATAGATATCCATTCGAGTCAATTACCACCGGGATACTTCTATAAAGTATTTATTATGAATTATGGTGGCCATAGTTGGAATATGGGAGTCAGTTTCTATCCCTCTTTTGCTCTGAATACAGATCGCGAGTGCTGTACCGTGTAAGGATAAAACGTGGAGGATACTCATTTTTTTGGTTCGTTATCGGAGCACTCTTCAACTCGCGTTGGCTCTCAAAATACCACGAGTAATTTTTTTCACGAGCTTGATGGCATTGAACGAATGAAATACCGACAGGGAGGTCGAGTGTATCAACTTTCGGAACATCCTCCGAAAGGGAAATTTGCGGTTGAAAAGTTTAAAAAAAGTGTAGCTAACGTGCGATTAAAAACGGTTGCTTTTTCATTTAAAACTTCGGTGACCCAGTTTTATTTTTTTATTCGATTGACAATGATCGAAAGAAATTCGTGAATCTTCAAATTCGCGAATTTTGAAGACGCTGGATCTTCAGCTTTCACGAATGGAACGTTTTAAATTCTCATGAAAATGTAGAAAAAAAGAATTTCAGATGCTTGAGCTATGTGAACTTTTTTTAATTAAAGATGAAATATAAAATACGTTAAAGAATCGTCGTTGGTCACGCTATCAATAAAAACACTGCCAAAAAAAAAATACCTTTTCAAACTGATTCTCTCTCGCGACTTCTTTCTTCGTAGAAATTAAAAAAAATTCTTTTTTTTTTGCAACATATCGAATAATGGAACTGGAAAATACGTATGATAAGATCCTGAATAAAATCAAATTTATCTCTGTTTTTTTTTTAAATTCTTAAAAAATTTAACATTTAAAGAGGTAACTAAAAATTCGGAATGTAATAAAATCGATAAAGGGTACCTTTTGAATAAGAGTACGCCTAATAGCATCGAAGATCAATATTCCAGTCGAAATCCAATAATGATAATTTAAAAGAGTCGCCAAAAAAAAAACAGGTATCTAAAGGAATGCCCAAAATGTGTGAAAGCGTCGCAGAGTTTCTCGACGTTACAGGCAGCGATCCTTTTTCTCGATTCGACGTTTCTAAACTGAAAGTATTTTTAAGGCAGCTTTAAAGTGACGATAAATATAAAGTGAAGTATTCGAAGCTGTTTCGGGGAGCTCGGGACGATTTACTACAAGGACTTTTGCAGTTAAGATACGGTTTGGCTACGACCCTGAAGTTTTGTGCCACAATGAATATCCCTTGGAGCCCAATGGTATACGAAATATAGATTTTTTTTTTTTCACGTATAGAAAATCGGAGATAAACCCCCAGGCAAATGTATAGAGACTCGTTGGGTAGACAAGAATATCCTTGAGGTGTACAACTTTGGAGGGTGATACTCGATCGGATCAAATTTCCGTTCGAGGGATGCTCATCCGTTTGGAAAGCTTTATCGGTCAGTCGGAAGGAAGGGGACGAGAAACGTAGGTGGATATAGAGGAATTGGAAATTTTGAGATCAACCGAGAGCTCGGCATTACCAAGAGACTGGAATCAACCGGAGGATAGTGCGAACATTTCAAAAAATCGTTCGTCGCTTCGGTCAATTCGTATATCGTAGGATGGTCCGATATCTGGTACAGAAAATAAATACCCAGTGAAAATAAATTCTGTGATCACAAGGATAATAGTACTTCTGGATAAACTTAAAACTAAACATTTTTCTCGAAACTGTATCGTTTAAAATAATATCCACGACTACTCGGTATCTCGTAACCAAATTGACTTGAAAATTGTGCTGATTCGTTTATTGATATTTGGTTAACATTTATTTTTAAATAATTAAAACGATATGGATTTTAAAAAGCTCACGTTCAATTATTTTATTTCAATAAATATGGTGATGAATTTTGTAATAAATATAATTTATTTTTCAAATAGATAATAAATTTCATAATAAATCCTTCAACATTTTTTTAAAAGATAATTTCAATATGAATTTTAAAAATGAATTTTAAGCAAGATTGAATTCAAATAAATTGATTAATTAATTTTTAAATAAAGATTCGATATAAATGTGACGTTACGTATATGCATGGAATCATTTCGGGAGGGTCAAGGCAAAGAGGGATAGAGAGCGAACGAGCATCATCGAATTGTCCGAAAGTGCGTATTCGGTTGCGGCCGTGATATTGGCCGTGCGCTAACAAGTCTGCGGTCGCGTTATATTGCTGTACGTGTCCGTGAATTATTGTCTCTGCCGTCCCACTCGAGGCTATTCAACTATGCATCGCTATGCAATGAATGTATACACTGGGTGTTCCCAGTATTGCTTTCAGCTCGCAAACTAGGCTGGCTAACTGTATCCGGCGGACGAACTCATTTATCCGAAATGGAACAAAAAAGAAACATTCCATTGACTCGTGCGGA
Source organism: Ophioninae sp. A BG-2022a (assembly GCA_030523105.1). Classification (NCBI taxonomy): domain Eukaryota; kingdom Metazoa; phylum Arthropoda; class Insecta; order Hymenoptera; family Ichneumonidae; species Ophioninae sp. A BG-2022a. Next base: position 25,920 of record JAPYZI010001674.1, read on the forward strand.
CTCAAAAAAGGGTTATCAATGATGACTCGAATGAACGGGCAGTTAAGGCGTTGGGTTGATGCTTGCATGAAAAATCGATCCATCCATCAACTTTGGGTGTAAACATCTGATAGTCCGATGGTATCTGGTTTCGAATAGGACTTTACTATTTTTTCCCCTTAAAGTGTCACATTAACGAAGTGTTACTTCCAAAGCTTGATCGATGATACGAAAAATGTAAAAGTTATAACATTTTAAAGTATAAACCCGTCCGTATTTTCGATCATTATGCAATTGTGCATATATACATTAAGATATTTACAACGACGATACGAGGATAGTTACGTAACGATCGTTTTCTTTAAAAGCCGACAATCAGAAATAAACCTGTCGGGTATGGATGCTGATGGGTAGTTTGGCAGAGTTAAAGTATCGCAAACTGAGGGCTCACTTCGCACATTGCGTATGATCCAAGCTTTTTCGTTTCGTAGATTGGAACTCTCGTTGATTACCACCTGGGACCATGGCACTTTGGACAACACATCGGAGGATCGTCGAAACGTACGTTCGACCACTCTAATTTCATATCTGAAAGTTTGGCAAAAATGTGCAGCGAGTCTGCCGGATGACAGAGTACGATTGGTGAACGGGGGTGGTCTTTTATTTTGGCTCGCAAAGTGGCGCATCTGGGCGTTGTTGGAAACGAGCGTTTTATAGGTATTCGGTAATCAGGCTGATTACATACCTGTTGCGTTCGTTGTCGTTTTTTACGTTCGCGGCAACAAAACGTTCGCGGGATATTTTTTTTCTCCGAAGGCAATCTTGTCCGGACGGTGGGCCGAGGAATATCGGGAATTAATCTTATACGCGAGGAAGGGTCCGGAGGGTTCTCTCACGAGCGCAGTCGATGGGGCTCGAGAGTGTCTTTGACGGGAGGGAGGCAAGATGGGATGAATATATTTCCGGGTCAGAGAGGAAGTCCGAGCAAAGTGCACCTGGAGTGCAGTCTTCTCTCTCTCTCTCTCTCTCTTTCCGTCTCTAGGTGGGTCTCCGCCTCAAAGCAGATGAAGCAGCCTTCAGCGAAAATGCACGTATACAGTGACACACGTATCAAAGAACATTGGGCGAAGCTGACAGGACGGTTTTGAGGTGTTCAGGAAGTAAGAGGAGTCTGAGTTGACGGGACTGGTAGTGAAACGTTTTGGCGCAAGAAGCATCAAGGGGTATTCCAGTAGTGGAGGCCCAAGCATTAGCAAACACACACATAGAAATCCGTACGTCTACAAGGTCGACGTATGAAGTTCCCTCCCTCTTCTAAGGTATCCAGTACCGAAATGGACTTGCCATTATGACGAAACTAAAGCCGGCCATTCAGCCAGCCGCAAGCTTATTAGTATGCAAGCGAGCTTGTTGCCTTAGGTGGCTTGTGAAAGCCCCGAGTCACTAGCCCGTGTGTCACATTCACGACGTGTTTCCACATTGCCACTGTGCCGATGGAGATGACGAGAAGAACCGCGCTCCCCCCGCGACGCGTTCCCTCATCTCCATCACCGACAACCGTACACCGGTCATAGAAGCGTACGTAGGCGCGTGTATACTTCGTAAAGGCTATCCAGAGGTGTATCGCGTTGCCTCAGCATCCATTCGTACTGCCTCCCAGACCCAGCTGAATCTCTCTAATATACACGAATTTAGCGGTCTATTCGTACCTTCGGTTTGCTCTATTCGTCTCCCTCCGTCGATCTTACAAAGTGCTACCATTCCGATAGCCGAGCAAGTCTATAACAACCGGTAGGATTGTATATTAAACGGCAACGTCTTTGATCCCCTAGAACTTCCTTGCGGATCCCCAAGTGGAATTACGATTTCGGCTTGAACGTTGAACTTTAGTTTCTACTTTTCGTGAATATTCGTTCTTTAGCCAATTAAGATACTTCGGAATAAACTTTACGTGCCGATTAACGAGTCGCTGGATACAACAACGGCAAGCGCCCGAAAACATTTCTTATTTTCTCAACCTATCTTTGAATAATAATTGCTGAATCGCGAAGGTCAATATCCGCGTTGATCGTACAATTGGTAAAAACGCATTGGATATCCAAAAGCTTCGAATCAGCTTGGAATCTCTGACCGCAAAAGTCTTCGATGCGGATTATACGCGTTGGCGAGTACCGCGGAGACGCGTCGAAGCGACTGGTCGTAACCAGAGAAGCCACTAATTTAGCCAGAGTAGCTCGTCATGAAAAGAACAGCGAATGAGCGCAAGCTCGCCGAGACCAGCCTCAGACTTCCTTTTTTCTTCTTCAGTTTGGAGCACTCGAGAGCGAGTCTATGTTCCCGTGATCCTTATCGCTGATGATGCCGCGAATGATACGGCCCGGTGACGGGAGTAGCTGGCAATCAACGAGCTTTTCATACCAACCAGTTGAGCCCGGATGGAAGATAAAACTCCAAGCTGAAAAGTGTAAAAGTGGCTTGGGGACACATTGTAAAGTAGAAAACGGATTTGGCGATAGCACCCCGGATAAGACAGCCTCGTATTGCCGGCGAAACCCAGCGATCTTCGCCATCCTCTTCTATCCCGCGATAACCCTCGAGAAACTCAACGCCCACTCAGGATACTCTCGAACACGATGAAAAATATGAAGTACCCGCGATTCCTGAGTGCATCGACGTCTATAAACGCGTCTGTTTGCATATGCGAATGGGGTCGCTTGAGTTGCGCCTCGCGCAGCCTTTTTCCAGCCGTGAATAACGCCGAGCCCCTCCTTACTCTTCCTCCCTTTCCCCCAGATATCAGCCCAAGGCGCTGGACATTTGCATGCGACGAGGAACTCGCCTGAGATTGATTTGAAAACTTGACTGGCTGGAGGACCCACCTGGAACGGGAGCTTCCATTTGTGAATCATTCAACGCCATTCGTGACGTTTCATGCAACACGTTCCGGACGTCTATTTGTATCAGTTTTGCTACGACTCGAGCTTCGTTTAATGCTCAATGCAATGAAAATGTGCATTTTCACGAACATTGGGTAATCGGCTCGTCAAAAAATATTCTAGAAAGTTTTTTTTTTGCATTTTCCCAGTCTAATTTTGCAGCTTCGACGGAAACTCGAGGATATTTGTAATCAGGTGGAAATTTTCGATTGGACATTCGACGAATATAATCGAAATTTCGGCGAAAGCACCGCGCACGCCAAAAAAATTGTGTTTTTAGGAGTTTTTTACGATTTGTTCTTAGAAATTTTGGGTTTTGGGGGAAATTAATGGTATACTCGTGTTCAGGGGATCAAATTACATCGTAATGGATCGTTAAAAAAAATATTAAAAATCCAAAATTTTTTTCGATTTTTGGGCAACATAAGTTTTTTCACTAAATCAGTGATAACTTTTTTCCCTTTAGGATTTGGTAGCCCACTTTGTACTCAATCTCTTCGTTATGATTTTCTCTTCAAATTGCTTTTTTAATCATTAATATGCGATGATTTTTCGATTTTTTGCAGAATTTCAAAGTTGAACCATCGATTTTTGAGAATTTTTCCATACATACCCCTTTGCCTCTTTTTTTGCGATTTTTCAAGTGGAGATTCTGGGAAAACTAAACGAGATATCGATACGAATCCAACGCCATTGTCTAAGTTAGGCGAAAACCTTTTCCAACCCCCCCAAATGAATTCCCATAGCCTACGGTAAGGCCATCCTACGACCTTTGGAAATATCGTGATTTTTGAGATTCCGGAAAAGTGGCCGGGGGAAGTCCAAAAATTTTTTTTTCCGTTTTTAAGCTGTTTAAAGGATCTATTCGATCGGAAATTTCCTGCTGATTATGAATATGCCCGAGTTTTTGCCGAAAGTGGAAAATTAGACTAGCAAAATGCGAAAAACCTTTTGTAGACTATTTTTCTGACGTTTTTTTCGCTTGTTTTCCATTTTTGAACTCTTAAAAGGGTCTATTTGATCGAAAATTTTATGCTGATTACGAATATCATAACATTTTTGTCGAAAGCATGGAACGAAGCAAAGAAAAACGTTCATAGAAATTTTGGGTTTTTTCATAGAAATTTTGAGTTTTTGGGGAAATGAGTGGTAGATTCGTGTTCAGGGGATCAAATTACATCGTAAAGGACCTATAAAAAAAATATTAAAAATCAAAAAAAATTTTCGATTTATGTGCAAAATACGTTTTTTCACTAAATCATCGATAACTTTTTTCCCTTTAGGGTTTGGTAGTCCACTTTGTGCTTGTTCTCTTCGTTATGATTTTCTCTTCAAAATGCTTTTTTAATCATTAAAATCCGATGATTTTTCGATTTTTTGCAGAATTTTAAAGTCGGACCATCGATTTTTGCAAATT